>JAFMOC010000140.1:630000-907500 GCA_019802505.1 Corydoras sp. C115
CAGGGGAGAACGTTTCGGCAGATAGACCCAGGACAGGGCGCCAATCCATCGCTGGGCACACACTCACTCACACAGACACACTCTATATGGGGCAATTTAGAGAACTCAATTGACTTGATCCATCTTTTTGGACTGTGGGAGGAAGCCGAAGAACCCGGAGGAAACCCACGCGGACACGGGGAGAACATGGAAACTCCACCCAGATGGGGATTCGAACCGGGAATCCCTAGTGCTGAGAGGAGAACGTGCTAACCACTAAGCCACCGTGCCGCCCTGTTTGGAACTTCCATTCATTCATTATCATCCGCTTAATCCTCTACGGGGGGGGGGGGGGGGGTCCCATGTTCCCATGCCCATCCAGGAGAGAACGTTTCGAGCGCTGGGCAGATACACCCAGTACAGGGTGCTGGACAGACAGACACACATACAATATGGGGCAATTTAGAGCAATGCAATTTACCTTAAATCCATGTTTTTGACTGTGGGAGGAGACCGGTGAACCCAAAAGAAACCCACACGGACACGGAGCGAACATGGAGACTCCATGTAGATCGGGATTCGAACCCGAGAGGCGAACATGATAACCACTAAGCCACCATACGGCCCCACTTTTGGAACATTAACTCATTCATTATCCAGCCATTATATTCCGCTTAATCATCTACTAGGTTCTATGGTCTACTGGGCAGATACACCCAGGGCAGGACACCAATCTATCGCTGGACAGACACACACACTATATGGGGCATATCCTATATGGTGCTAACCACTAAGCCATAGTACTGTATAATTATACATTCATTCATTATCTCCCGCTTTATCCTCTATTAGGGTTGCGGTGGGGTTCCCCATGCCCATCCAGGGGAGAACGTCTCGGGCGCTGGGCAGATACACCCAGGACATGGCGCCAATCCATCACTGGGCACACACTCACACTCTATATGGGGCAATTTGGAGAACTCAATTGACTTGATCCATGTTTTTGGACTGTGGGAGGAAACCAGAGAACCCGGAGGAAACCCACGCGGACACGGGGAGAACATGGAAACTCCACCCAGATGGGGATTCGAACCGGGAATCCCTAGCGCTGAGAGGAGAACATGCTAACCACTAAACCACCAATTATACATTTATTCATTTTTTCATTCATTATCTCCCGCTTTATCCTCTATTAGGGTCGCGGTGGGGTTCCCCATGCCCATCCAGGGGAGAACGTCTCGGGCGCTGGGCAGATAGACCCAGGACAGGGCGCCAATCCATCGCTGGGCACACACTCACACTCTATATGGGGCAATTTGGAGAACTCAATTGACTTGATCCATGTTTTTGGACTGTGGGAGGAAACCAGAGAACCCGGAGGAAACCCACGCGGACACGGGGAGAACATGGAAACTCCACCCAGATGGGGATTCGAACCGGGAATCCCTAGCGCTGAGAGGAGAACATGCTAACCACTAAACCACCAATTATACATTTATTCATTTTTTCATTCATTATCTCCCGCTTTATCCTCTATTAGGGTCGCGGTGGGGTTCCCCATGCCCATCCAGGGGAGAACGTCTCGGGCGCTGGGCAGATAGACCCAGGACAGGGCGCCAATCCATCGCTGGGCACACACTCACTCACACAGACACACTCTATATGGGGCAATTTTTGAGAATCCAATTGACTTGATCCATGTTTTTGGACTGTGGGAGGAAACCGGAGAACCCGGAGGAAACCCATGCGGACACGGGGAGAAGATGGAAACTCCACCCAGATGGGGATTCGAACCGGGAATCCCTAGCGCTGAGAGGCGAACGTTGCTAACCACTAAGCCACCGTGCCGCTTTCTTAATAATATACACAATAATAACTTTTATTAAAGAATGATTATTAATAACAGATTTCACTTTGGGCTTTGGGTGTAAATTATTGTAAAGATGTATTGTAATAAGAAGATGACAGGATAGTTGATCTCAAGATCACCTGATCAGTATTTATTCTAGAAAAATAAAAAGATGAGAGTGAGTGGTGAAGGTCTCACAGCACTGATGACTCAGCTGTTTGGACAGAAACACTAAATCAATCACATGATCACAGTATGACAAACTCTAGTTTTTTTTTTTCCGTTAAGGTTCCAGGCACTAATGCAAGATGGCGGGGATCTCTTACTTCATGCCAGAAGAAGTTCAGTGGAATGGAGTTCAGGGTTCTAAGGTTTCTGCAGACCAAACTTCTTAAAGCATGGTCTCAAAGGAGGAGAGCAGGACATTCCTCAATACGCCGGCAGGAAGTCAGGAACCTTTAATTGTCTTGAAGGTGTTGGTACAGCAGCATCGATGTATTTTCCAGAACCAATGGCCCAAGTCTGAACTCTTTAAAGAGCACGAGTGACCACATACTTATGGGCTGCGATAAGACGAGTAAGTGTGCTGACGTTGCAGCTCAGTAGCTGAACATCTGCGCAGCTGTCGCCTGTGCCGGTCCCGAAGCCCGTGTCTGGATCTGATGGTTCTGCCCCATGGATGACGCCGACTGCCGTGGATCCTGAGTTTGAGGGCTCTGTGCATCCTGAGGGTCTGTGGGAGTCACATGACTAACACTAGTGGACACCTGATCGGTGCCGCTACTTTCATGAGCGGCACCCGGGCCGGTGACCGGTCTCCAGGACTCCAAGTTGTGGCTCATGGGATTGACGAATGTAGTGAGGTTGATGAAGTGAGCGACAGATTGAGTACTTCCTCCCTCAGCCTGCCCACCCGTCCCACTCACTGGGTCAAAGGTTACAGTCAGGATGGAGTTGTCGAGGGCCAAAGGTCGCTCCATTGAGACAGGCTGCAAGCTGGAGAACTGAGGCGTCGTGTTGATGGGCGTCACTCTGATATTGGTCAAATTCACTGAGGAGGTGGTGGGGGTGGGGGTGGTCGTGCTTGGGTCAGCCAGTACCACCACCTAAAAAACAAAATCATCGCCAATTTATTATAACAAATAAAACAATAATGGAAACAAATTCATATGCATGGGCGGCACGGTGGCTTAGTGGTCAGCACGTTCTCCTCTCAGCGCTAGGGATTCCCGGTTCGAATCCCCATCTGGGTGGAGTTTCCATGTTCTCCCCGTGTCCGCGTGGGTTTCCTCCGGGTTCTCCGGTTTCCTCCCCCAGTCCAAAAACATGGATCAAGTCAATTGAATTCTCAAAATTGCCCCAAATTGAGAGTCTCTGTGTGAGTGAGTGTGTGCCCAGCGATGGATTGGCGTCCTGTCCTGGGTGTGTCTGCCCAGCGCCCGAGACGTTCTCCCGTGGATGGGCATGGGGAACCCCACCGCGACCCTAATAGAGGATAAAGCGGGAGATAACGAATGAATGAATGAAAAATTCATATGCCAAATTTATCACTTCTCCTGAATTACTTCATTCATTCATTCATCATCTTCCGCTTTGTGTCCCTTGTGTTTGCAGACGTGCACTTTATGTTGGGTGTTGGGTGTGTAGTAGCTGTTGTGTAGCACCTTGTTCCTGGGGAACACTGTCTCGTTCCACATGGGGGGGGGGTTCCCCATGCCCATCCAGGGGAGAAGGTCTTGGGCGCTGGGCAGATACACCCAGGACAGGGTGCCAATCTATCGCTGGGCACACACTCACACTCTATATGGGGCAATTTGGAGAATACAATTGCCTTGATCCATGTTTTTGGACTGTGGGAGGAAACCGGAGAACCCGGAGGAAACCCACGCGGACCCGGGGAGAACATGGAAACTCCACCCAGATTTGGATTCGAACCGGGAATCCCTAGCGCTGAGAGGAGAACGTGCTGACCACTAAGCCACCGTGCCGCCCTCTCCTGATTTACTTTTAAAAATAAATAAATATTAAAATCCAAGTGGATTTATAACTGATGTACACAGCATATCAAAAAAATTATTATGCAAATTGGATTTAAGTGTAATAAATGTTCACCTTGAATCCATGTTTTGGGACTGTGGGAGGAACCCAGAAAAAAAAAAAAAAAAAAAAAAACAGACATGGGTGAACATGGAAACTCCATCCAGATCGGGATTCGAACCTACATCCCCAGTGCTGACAGGCGTACGTGCTAAACACTAAGCCACCGTGCCGCCATTGGATTATTTGTTCAATAAAATTTGATTCACACTCGTGATGACTTGTATTATGCTGAATGACATTTGCATAGACCATTTAGAAAAAAATATTTATGCTAATTTGGAAGCCGTGTACATAATTCACAGATTAAATGATTCATGTGATTAATGGGTATGGAATCAGACATTAATTGATTCACATTCAATAAGTCATAATGATCCTCACATTCAAGGACAGTACAGCACAGTATCGGAAGCACTTATACACACGCGCGCACGCATTTTAAGACACAATGTGATTCATTCTGAATCGCGATCTATGAACGCGAGCGGTCAGGCCTGCCTCCCCCCCCCCCCCCCCGTCTCTCTCGCTGTGCCAAAAACCGGCACATGGCCACTCCCCCGTGCCTAAATCCGAAGCACTGCCTCGAGAATCTACATTAGATAGTTTCTGTTTGTTTTTGCACTTTATTTGACTGACAAGACGAGGTAAAGACTTCGCTCTAAAAGAACTAAAATATCACTTTCATTTAGAGTGGGGGGATGAATATTTTATTGCAATGTCCAACTCAAAATGCCTTTGCTTGATTTGCCAAGTAGCCATTGCAATTCCATTGTGTTTGGTCGTACTAAAACAAAAAAGTTTTTGCCTTTTGCTATTTGCTGCAATTTCTGTGAAAAGTACACCCAGGTACACCCAAGGACAGAGGGCAATCCATCACTGTGCACACACTCACACACACACTCTATATGGGGCAATTTGGAGAATTCAATCAACTTGCTCCATGTTTTTGGAATGTAGGAGAGAACCGGAGAACCCGGAGGAAACCCACACGGACACAGGGAGAACATGGAAACTCCACCCATATTGGGATTCGAACCGGGAATCCCTAGCGCTGAGAGGCGAACGTGCTAAACACTAAGCCAACGTACCCCCCCAATACTGACATGATGTGTGTAAACAGGTTTCAATATAAAAGCCTAAAAGAATTATTAACCCTGGTAGATCTCGATGACCTGTCCAATGGAAAAGTAGATCTCGGGCCAGAAAAGTGTGGGCACCCCTGATGTACAGCAACAAACCACCCGTTCCTGTAGATTCCTTCTTTACAACATAAGGAAGATCAGACCCTTTTTGACTGAACATGCTACCCAACTGCTTGTTCAAGCCCTAGTCCTATCCCGGCTTGATTATTGTAACGCGCTACTTGCCGGTATCCCAGCTTCCACAATCAGACCTCTTCAACTAATTCAAAACTCTGCAGCCCGACTCGTGTTTAACCCCCAAGTGAACTCATGTCACTCCATTACTCATGTCCCTCCATTGGCTCCCTGTAGCTGCTCGCATTCAGTACAAGTCACTGACTCTGGCATACAGAACCATTTCTGGATCTGCCCCCTCCTACCTTCACTCTATCTTTTCAAAATACACTCCGACTCGTTCACTTCGCTCCAGTGATGATCGCCGCCTGGCGATTCCACCTCACCGAGGAGCTAATTCTCACTCCGTGGCGTTCACCACTGCAAAATGGTGGAACCATCTTCCCAACTCTGTCCGTAAGGCAGAATCACTAAACAGTTTTAAGAAACTACTGAAGACGCATCTCTTTAACAAATACCTGTTATAAAAAATAAAAAAAAGGGGGGGCGCAGCTTCGAATAACAATCAGGTTTGATGAATTTACAGTATAGTTGGTTTTCTCCATGGCTTCTGACTTGTGGTGTTCTCATTTGTAAGTCGCTTTGGATAAAAGCGTCTGCTAAATGACTAAATGTAATGTAAATGTAACAAACAACTGAACCATACATTAAATGAGTCATGTTGAATGCTGTAATACTTAAAATGATTACAATTTGAATTCTTTAACAGTACCTGTTGTAGGTTTTGCACTGCAGAGTTGGTTTCATCCCCTGCTGTAGCTGTACCTGTTGGTGTCGTCGTGGTAACAGCCACTGGGGTAAACTCGTTGTTTTTTGCAGTGAACTCTCTATAACTGTCTGAACTGTCAGACAGCATCGACTCCTGAAGCCGTTGCTTTTTCCTTACTGAACTTGACCTGTGGGATTTTATTGTGGAGATCGAAGTCTACACACACACACACACACACACACACAATCACACACACACACAATCACACACACACACACACACACATAGGTGACCATGTGATTGACACCAGCAGCAAATTTTTTAAAAACACTGTACAATGATAAACACCTGGTGGATGCTAATGGAAGAAGCATCAATTGTTGCCGTTTCCTGAAGTTCCATGAAGTCCTCCACCCTCACTGTGACGACCTGTTATTACCATAGAGACCATCACATACCCGAGTACCACAATTCAGTATTCTCTAATATACAAGTTAATACTGTGTGTGCAAGTGTGGGTGTACCTCGGGGTGTTTGCGGCGAATATGGCGGTTCATCGAAGCACGTGTTGATACTTTAGTTCCACACAGATGACAGCTCTGAGCCTCCACCTTATCATGTGTCAGCTGAACATGTTTCTGAAGCATGTACTCAGTCACATACTTCTTATCACACACTGCACACGACCACGTCTTACCTACTGCACACACACACACACACAGGTCATTAGCAGCTCCCCCTACAGACTGGCAGCAGCACCTGCACGTCAGTTTTTACATTTACATTTACATTTGGTTATTTATTGGACGCTTTTATCCAAAGCGACTTACGAGGTGAGCACAGGGTTCATCACAACATCCCTGGAGCAATGAGGGTTAAGGGTCTTGCTCAAGGACCCACACTGGTAACTTCAGTGGACCTGGGATTTGAACCCCCAACCTTCAGATTAACAGCCCAACACCCTAACCACCCTCAGTGTTACCTGTGTGTATGAGTTTGTGTGTTTCCATCGTGTTTCTCTCACTGAATGTTTTTCCACACAGCTCACACATGAAGTCCTTTATACCTGTAACAGCACAGATCACACCACCGTTATTCACCAATCACATTACGCAGCACGCCATTTTCACCACGTTATACGCCATCTGATCCTCTAATTCATTCATTCATTATCTCCCGCTTTATCCTCTATTAGGGTCACGGTGGGGTTCCCCATGCCCATCCAGGGGAGAACGTCTCGGGCGCTGGGCAGATAGACTCAGGACAGGACGCCAATCCATCGCTGGGTACACACTCACACACTCATACACACTCTATATGGGGCAATTTAGAGAACTCAATTAACTTGATCCATGTTTTTGGACTGTGGGAGGAAACCGCAGAACCCGGAGGAAACCCACGCGGACACGGGGAGAACATGGAAACTCCACCAAGATGGGGATTCGAACCGGGAATGACTTTCATATCTACATCTCTTTTAAAGTTCTTTATAAAACTAGAAATATGAACCACTCTTCCGTAATCCGTTATATTTTATAGAGTTTTTCTTATTGTCTCCCCTCTGTATTATACATCATGTACATATATTCATTCATTATCTTCCGCTTTATCCTCTATTAGGGTCGGGGGGGGGGGGTTCCCCACGCCCATCCATCCAGGGGAGAACGTTTCAGGCGCTGAGCAGATACACCCAGGACAGGGCGCCAATCTATCACTGAGCACACACTCATACACACAGACACGCACACAAACACACTATTCTATTCTTTCTTTTTTAATTATTCATTCATTCATTATCTCCCGCTTTATTCTATTAGGGTCGCGGTGGGGTTTCCCATGCCCATCCAGGGGAGAACGTCTCGGGCGCTGGGCAGATAGACCCAGGACAGGGCGCCAATCCATCGCTGGGCACACACTCACTCACACAGACACACTATATATGGGGCAATTTGGAGAATTCAATCGACGTGATCCATGTTTTTGGACTGTGGGAGGAAACCGGAGAACCCGGAGGAAACCCACGCAGACATGGGGAGAACATGGAAACTCCACCCAGATGGGGATTCGAACCGGGAATCCCTAGCGCTGAGAGGTGAACGTGCTAACCACTATGCCATTGTGCCCTTTTTAAATTAGTTCTCATATTATACATACATACGTATATATATATACACACACACACACACACACATATATATATATATATACACACACACACACACACACATATATATATATACACACACACACACACACACATATATATATACATATATACACACACACACACACACACATATATATATACATATATACACACAAACACATATATATATATATATATATATATATATATATATATATATATATATATATATATATATATATATAAAAATAAGAACAGTTTCTAACTTTGGTTATAAAATGTATATATATATATATATATATATATATATATATATATATATATATATATATATATATATATATATATATTATATACACACACACACACACACACACACACACACACACACATATATATATATATTATATATATAATATATATATATATATATATATAAATAAATAAGAACAGTTTCTAACTTGGGTTATAAAATGGACAGTGATTTTAAACTGGATCATCAGATCGGTGCAGTAGTGAGGTCCTGCTTTTATCATCTAAGTAAGCATCCTTCATTACATCTCGGCTGGATTAATGCACTTTACCTTGGAGTTAGCTAGTCCTCCCTCAAACGCCTCCAGTTGGTGCAGAACGCTGCTGCCCGACTTCTAACAAGATCGCGTAAGAGGGAGCACATAACTCCCACCCTGGCTTCCCTCCACTGGCTGCCTGTGCATTTCAGAGTTCATTTTAACATTCTTTTTTTTGTTTTTACATCTTTAAATGGACTCGCCCCACTTTACCTCTCTGAGCTCCTCCACCTGCATGCGCCTGCAGGTCAGCTGATCAGCTGCTCCTGGAGGTACCAAGGTGCAAACTTAAGCTCAGAGGGGACCAAGCTCTTTCGATTGCGGCTCCTAAGCTTTGGAACGACCTACCTCTATATATTAGACAGGCCTCTTCACTGTCCATTTTTAAATCTAATCTTAAAACACATTTTAACTCTCTGGCTTTTAACACACCATGATTTTACATTGATTTGAATAATTTTTTTAGTGTTTTACTTTATATAACTTATGTACTTTCTTGTTTTTATAATTTTAAGTTTAAACACTGTACAGCACTTTGTTGCAGCTGCTATTATTTTCAAAGTGTCACAGGTGCCTGTGGCACCTGTCCCTCGTTTCCTCCTTAATTGTTTCAGTTGGGTGATTGGTTTGTTTTGTTCACGTGTTTAGTTCCTTTTGTATTTATTCTGAGTTTTCCTTCCCTTCGGCGCACGTCTTTGTTTTGTGGTTTTCATACCCGTTGTTACGTTGTTTGTTTGTTCCCCCTTTTCGTTGGTGTCCCTACACCAATTTTTATTAAATTCGATGTTTGGTTTTTATCCCGGTGTCTCTTTTCTCTCCTTCCGCGTGAAACCACGGTACGGCGCTACACAACATCCCCGTGTAGGTCGTATTCCGTGGGAGCGTTCCTCGGACCCACGCACGCATTCTTCCCCGCGTGGTCGGTACCCGGGAGCGCTCACTAGGCGCGAGCGGCTGAACGCAGCAACTCCGCGTTAGCCGCCCTCTCCCGGGGAAAGACGGACAATCGGTAACACAAAGTGCTTTATAAATAAAATTGAGTTTATTGTAGGGGTGTCTTCAACTAAGGATTTTCATATCTTTCGAATCTGATTCGTCATATTTTCCCTATAGTCGACTGATAGTCGAATCAGCTAAAATATCACCACAAGATGGCGCTATAAGCGTGTTTTTTAAAAAATATTTTGAAAAACATTTTACTTGCTTTATTAATGTGTAGCCTATCGTTCACACGCACACATCATTTAAAAAAAATATTAACAGAAATTAGGAAGATTTTATTTGACAAAAGGCTATATATATAACGAAAACAAATATATATATAAAAGATAACTTTCCCCAATCACTGACACTTTGCTGCTGAGAATGTGAATTTCCCCATTGTGGGACCAATAAAGGCTTATCTTATTTATTTATCTTCATTTTGGAGTTGATGCTTTTGCATGCAGTAATATGACTTTACCACGGGGTGTCTCCAAAACCTCCATACTGCAGTTTTAATCTTTAAATCTGCTCGAACCCTTCATGATTTTCAGTACCACATCATGTACTAAATCAGCAGACGACAGGAACATCACTAAATGTGGTTCTGTTTTTATGATGTTTACACAAAATGCTCATTTAGTTGTAAACAATGGTGTGTGTGTGTGTGTGTGTGTACCTGTGTGTCTTTTGTAGTGTTTCAGCATGTTGACCTTCTGTGCAAATTTGCGGTTACACTCTTTACATTCGTACTCCTTAATGCCCTTATGGAGCTTCATGTGGTGTCGCAGGGCATGTTTTGTCTTCATACCTACCAAAGTACAGACACAGACAGACAAACAATGACAGAGGTACAGTGGTGTGAAACAGTGTTTGCCCCCTTCCTGATTTTTTGCATGTTTGTCACACTTAAATGTTTTGGAACATCATTCATTCATTCATTCATTATCTCCCGCTTTATCCTCTATTAGGGTCGCGGTGGGGTTCCCCATGCCCATCCAGGGGAGAACATCTCGGGCGCTGGGCAGATAGACCCAGGACAGGGCGCCAATCCATCGCTGGGCACACACTCACTCACTCACACAGACACACTCTATTTGGGGCAATTTTGAGAATTCAATTGACTTGATCCATGTTTTTGGACTGTGGGAGGAAACCGGAGAACCCGGAGGAAACCCACGCAGACACGGGGAGAACATGGAAACTCCACATATGATGGGGATTCGAACCGGGAATCCCTAGCGCTGAGAGGAGAACGTGCTAACCACTAAGCCACCGTGCCGCCGTTTTGGAACATCAAACTAATTTAAATATTAGTCAGAGACAACACAGGTAAAGACAAAACGCTATTTTTAAATAAAGGTGATTGCCCTAAACCTGATAGTTGGTCGGGCCACCCTTACCACAACCAAGCGTTTGCGAGAACTTACAATGAGTCTTTTACAGCGTTGTGGAGGAATTTTGGCTCACTCATCAGAATGTACAGAATTGTTTTCCAGCATGAGCGGCCTTTTTAAGGTCATTCCACTGCATCTCTACTACTCTACTACTACTACTACAGCGCATCATCAGGTCTGCAGAGAGGACCATCGGCGTAAAGCTACCCTCCCTACCAGACCTGCACACGGCCAGAACCAGGAAGCGGGCAGAGAACATCGTCCGTGATCCATCACACCCTGGACATCACCTGTTCCAGTATCTTCCCTCAGGCCGGCGGTTCAGTCAGTTGAGGATCAAGACCTCCAGATTACGGAAAAGCTTTTTTCCACACGCCATTACACTCATAAACAGCTGAACATTTAAACACTACTTCTGGACTCATTCTCCACACCCTCAACCAGTCTTCTTCCACTCTCCACCTACTTAAATATTCATTACAGTTTTTGCACTAGCACTTTATTTAAATACAATCTGCAACTTGCGCAACCGTTATGTTTACAGGTGTGTCTGTGTGTGTGTGTGTGTGTGTGCGTGCGTGAGTGTGTGTGTGTATGAGAAATGCTAGTTTGGGTATGTCTGTCATTTATTGTGCACTGTGGGCTATTGGTACCAAAGACAAATTCCTTGTATGTGTGAGCATACTTGGCCAATAAAGTCCGATTCTGATTCTGATTCTGATCTCAATAGGATTCAGGTAAGGACTTTGACTAGGCCACTCCAAAGTTTCATTTTGTTTCTCTGCAGCCACTCAGTGGTGGACTTGCTGTGTGTTTTGAATCATGGTCCTGCTGCAGAACCCAAGTTCGTTTCAGATTGAGGTCACGGACAGATGGTCAGACATTCACCTTCAGGATCTTTTGGTAGACAGCAGAATTCATAGTTCCATTTATCACAGCAAGTCTTCGAGGACCTGACGCAGCAAAACAGCCCCAGACCATCACACTACTACCTCCACATTTGACTGTTGGTATAATGTTCTTCTTGTGAAACGCAGCGTTTCTTTTACGCCAGATGTACTGGGACACACACCTTCCAAAGAGTTCCACTTTTGTCTCATTGGTCCACAGAATGTTTTTCCAAAAGTCTTGGGGATCATCAAGTTGTTCATTCATTCATTCATTCATTCATTATCTCCCGCTTTATCCTCTATTAGGGTCGCGGTGGGGTTCCCCATGCCCATCCAGGGGAGAACGTCTCGGGCGCTGGGCAAATAGACCCAGGACAGAGCGCCAATCCATCGCTGGGCACATACTCACTCACACAGACACACTCTATATGGGGCAATTTGGAGAACTCAATTGACTTGATCCATGTTTTTGGACTGTGGGAGGAAACCGGAGAACCCGGAGGAAACCCACGCAGACACGGGGAGAACAGGGAAATTCGAACCAGGAATCCGTAGCGCTAGTGCTAGTGCTAACCACTAAGCCATCGTGCCGCCCTCATCAAGTTGTGTTCTGGGAAAATTGAGACGAGCTTTAATGTTCTTTTCGCTCAGAAGTGGTTTTCGTCTAGGAACTCTGCCATGTAGGCCATTTTTGCCAGTTCTCTTTCTGATGGTGGAGGCAAAAACACTGACCTTAACTGAGACAAGTGAGGCCGGCAGTTCTTTGGATGTTTTTGGGTCTTTTGTGACCGCTTTCGGTCATTTTGAGCAGCCGGCCACTGCTGGGAAGGTTCACCACTGTTCCAAGTCTTCGCCATTTGTGGACAATGCCTCTCATGGTAGTTCGCTGGATTCCCAAAGCTTTGGAAATGGCTTTCCAGACTGATAGAGCTCAATTAACATCTTTCTCAATTGTTCCTGAATTTCTTTAGATCTCGGCTCGATATAAATGATCTTTTGGTGGACTTCACTTTGTCAGGCAGGTCCTATTTAAATGATGTCTTGGTTGAGAACAGGTGTGGCAATAATCAGGCATGGGTGTGGCTAGAGATTGTGTACTCAGGTGTCAGAAACCACAGTGACTGTGTATTTTAACAAGGGGGCAATCCCTTTTTCACACAGGGCCATGTCGGTTTGGATTTTTTTTCTCCCTTAATAATATACACCTCAGGCGGCACGGTGGCTTAGTGGTTAGCACGTTCGCCTCTCAGTGCTAGGGATTCCCGGTTCGAATCCCCATCTGGGTGGAGTTTCCATGTTCTCCCCGTGTCTGCGTGGGTTTCCTCCTGGGTTCTCGCTTTCCTCCCACAGTCCAAAAACATGGATAAAGTCAATTGAATTCTCAAAAATTGCCCCATATAGAGTGTGTCTGTGTGAGTGAGTGTGTGCCCAGCGATGGATTGGCGCCCTGTCCTGGGTCTATCTGCCCAGCGCCCGAGACGTTCTCCCCCGGATGGGCATGGGGAACCCCACCGCGACCCTAATAGAGGATAAAGCGGGAGATAATGAATGAATGAATAATATACACCTTCATTAATAAATAGCATCTTCGTTTATTTGTGTTGTCTTTGACTAATATTTAAATTGGTTTGATGTTCCAAAACATAGGCGGCACGGTGGCTTAGTGGTTAGAACGTTTGCCTCTCAGTTCTAGGGATTCCCGGTTCGAATCCCAATCTGGGTGGAGTTTCCATGTTCTCCCCGTGTCCGCGTGGATTTCCTCCGGGTTCTCCGGTTTCCTCCCCCAGTCCAAAAACATGGATCAAGTCAATGGAGTTCTCCAAATTGCCCCATATAGAGTGTGCTTAAGTGTGTGAGTGTGCCCAGTGATGGATTGGCGCCCTGTCCTTGGTGTATCTGCCCAGCGCCCGAAACGTTCTCCCCTGGATGGGCATGGGGAACCCCCCTGCGACCCTAATAGAGGATAAAGCGGGAGATAATGAATGAATGAATGAATGAATGATGTTCCAAAACATAGGCGGCACGGTGGCTTAGTGGTTAACACGTTTGCCTCTCAATTCTAGGGATTCCCGGTTTGAATCCCCATCTGGATAAATTTCCATGTTCTCCCCATGTCCGCGTGGGTTTCCTCCGGGTTCTCTGGTTTCCTCCCACAGTCCAAAAACATGGATCAAGTCAACTGAGTTCTCCAAATTGCCCCCTATAGAGTATGTCTGTGTAAGTGAGTGTGCCCAGCGATGGATTGGCGCCCTGTCCTGGGTGTATCTGCCCAGCGCCCGAGACGTTCTCCCCTGGAAGGGCATGGGGAACCCCATAGAGGATAAAGCGGGAGATAATGGATGAGTGTGAGAAACATGCAAATCAGGAAGGGGCAAAAACATTTTCACACCACAGTAGATACATGGTGATACATGAGGAAGGGTGAGTTCCAAATCACATGCGGTGTGGTTGTTTGTGTGTGTGAATACCTTTCCCACACTCTGCACACAGGAAGTCACGGATGTTATCATGAACTCTCAGATGTTCTTTCAGCATATCTTTCCTTGCAAATGACTTTCCACACTGATTACAACTGTGGCTTTTTACACCTACACACACACACACACACACACACACACACACACACACACACACAAAAAAAAAAACCCACACACATATACAAATATATACACACAAAGAGAATAATGCATATATAAACATGTTCGTGTGTGTGACCTGTGTGGATGATCTTGTGTCTCTCCAGATTTCCGATGCTGTTAAAGATGCGGCCGCACATCTCACAGGGGTGAATGTACCTCTGCACAGCGGGGTCAGGAAGCTCCTCACGATGAATTACCAGATGTGCATTGTAGGTGGCTTTCAGAGCGAAGCGGCGGTTACAGATGGCACAGCCGTAGCCACGTTCTTTATGGATTTCCATGATGTGTTTCAAATAGTTGCGACCTTTGGCGAAGGTCACCTGATAATAATAAATAATAATAATACATTTTATTTGAAAGCGCCTTTCAGAACACCCAAGGACGCTGTACAAAACATACATATTAAAAAACATTTACATTAAAAAAAGAAAAGATATGATGGAAGCACTAGGGGTGAGCTGCAATATTCGCTGATTCGACGATTCCATTCGGAGAACCGTAGTCGACTATGAACCTCATAGTCGAATGTACCATTTTGACCACATGGGGGCGCCCATGGCTGCTGCTAAGCATTAGTTTTTACATGAAATGTCTTTGTTTTCGTTATATATATAGCCTTTTGTCAAATAAAATCATCCTGATTTCTGTTAATATTTTTTTGAAATGATGTGTGCGCTTTAACAATATAAAATATATAACAAAATATATTTAAAAAAATATTTTTTAAAAACCACGCTTATAGCGCCATCTTGTGGTGAAATTTGAACTGATTCGACTATCAGTCGACTATAGGGAAAATCTGACGAATCAGATTCGACTATGAAAATCCTTAGTTGAAGACACCCCTAGTAAGCACCACAAAAGGAGATGTAGATTTAATGAAAGCACTTGATGGTTACAGAGACCTGGCACTTTTTACAGCTGTACTTATGATGCTCTGGATCATCCTTCTCATCCTCCTCATCCGAGTTCCCCTCGCTGTCCTCCATCGATATCCCAATTCTCCTAATAAAGCTCTCTCGCTCCTCCTCATCCATCAGAGCTATGTCCTGAGAGAGAGCCAGAGTAAGAGTTAAGAAAATCCTTAATTGGTCCCACCATGAGAAAATTCACTCTGATCGCTGCTCTGGTTTTATATCTTTTTTTTTTTGGTCATTGATTGGACGCTTTTATCCAAAGCGACTTACAAGGTGAGCACAGGGTTCATCACAACATCCCTGGAGCAATGAGGGTTAAGGGTCTTGCTCAAGGACCACACTGATATCTTTAGTGGACCTGGGATTTGAACCCCCAACCTTCAGATGGAGAGCCCAACACCCTAACCACTGAGCTACCGCGCCCACATATCAAGTTCTTGATATGGGTTTCATTGTGGTACCAGGGGCGGCATGGTGGCTTAGTGGTTAGCACGTTCACCTCTCAGCACTAAGGATTCCCGGTTCCAATCCCCATCTGGGTGGAGTTTCCATGTTCTCCCCGTGTCCGCGTGGGTTTCCTCCGGGTTCTCCGGTTTCCTCCCACAGTCCAAAAACATGGATCAAGTCAATTGAATTCTCCAAATTGCCCCATATAGAGTGTGTCTGTGTGAGTGAGTGTGTGCCCAGCGATGGATTGGCGCCCTGTCCTGGGTCTATCTGCCCAGCACCCAAAATGTTCTCCCCTGGATGGGCATGGGGAACCCCCCCGCGACCCTAATAGAGGATAAAGCGGGAGATAATGAATGAATGTGGTACCAGGACTATGATGTACCTTGAAGTGGACATGGATGTGATCTCTTAGCACGTCGACGCGGAAAAACTTGCGGCCACAGATCTCGCAGGTGTATTTTTTATCTCCGTGAGTCAGCAGGTGTTTGTTCATGTTGCTGCGACACGAGAAGATCTTCCCACAGATGGGACATGCGGAGGGTTCCTTCCTGTACTTTGTATCTTCTTCGCCATTTATCTCCATCTCCTCTCGCTTCATGCTCTTTGAGCCTGACAGAGATGGAGAGCATGCACGCACAGACACATATGCACACACATTATTGCTGTTGAAGCTGCTGCACTACTCTGGAACACAACAATCCTGAACCTGGTTCCCACCCATGACATGGCGACGCTGGTGATCCTGCATCACGTCTTTACGGTAGAACATCTTGTTGCAGACCTCGCAGGCGTACAGCTTCTCCCCGTGCTTCTTCTTATGTTTAGATAAGTTGCTGTTGGTGGAGAAGAAACGGGAGCAGATCTCACACTGGAAGGTCTTATCATCTGAGAACAGAAGAGGAGAGTTGCAACGTGGAACCCAGATTAACTCTTAGATCCATTGAACCGCCTTCAAAACACCAGTTCCACCCACCTGTGCGACAATTGTGGAACTTAAGGGCATTCTCCACCCGGAAGGACTTCTCACATGTGCTACACTTGTACCTGTACTCTCCATCAGGCTACAAACAAATAACAAAAAAAGAGGCCAGAGAAGATACTGAACAGGTTCTGAAGGCATGATGTGATATAGCAAACATCAAACTTTTATTATAGAAAACAAACACTACAATTAAACATACAGCCATAAATGATCTTTATTACACACACACCTGGTTCTTGCTGTGTTTGTAGGAGATGTGTTGTTTCAGACTCTCTTTACGACTGAACATTTTCTCACACTCATCACATTTATAGCGTTTAGCACCTGCACACAGACTCTGTCAATTAACACTATAAGAAACAATTATACTACAAATCATAAAAAAAACATTTGATCCCACAATTACAATGTAAAATGTAAAAACATTGTGTGTGTGTGTGTGTGTGTGTGTGTTACCGTGAGAGCGCATATGGCGGTTCAAGTTGCTGCTGTTCTGAAACACTTTATTACAGAGAATACACTGATACACTCGCTTATGATCTGCTCCCTTTAACACTCGCTTTCTCACTCCAGACCTATGAGCAAAACACACACACACACACACACACACACACACACACACACACACACACACACACACACACACACATTACTGTTACTACATTATTATGATGTTATAATTAAATCTGGCCGCACGGAGGCTTAGTGGTTAGCACGTTCTCCTCTCAGCGCTAGGGATTCCCGGTTCGAATCCCCATCTGTGTGGAGTTTCCATGTTCTCCCCGTGTCTGCGTGGGTTTCCTCCGGGTTCTCCGGTTTCCTCCCACAGTCCAAAAACATGGATCAAGTCAACTGAATTCTCAAAATTGCCCCATATAGAGTGTGTCTGTGTGAGTGAGTGTGTGCCCAGCGATGGATTGGCGTCCTGTCCTGGGTCTATCTGCCCAGCGCCCGAAATTTTCTCCCCTGGATGGGCATGGGGAACCTCCCCCCCAATCTGGGTGGAGTTTCCATGTTCTCCCCGTGTCTGCGTAGGTTTCCTCCGGGTTCTCCGGTTTCCTCCCACAGTCCAAAAACATGGATCAAGTCAATTGAATTCTCAAAATTGCCCCATATAGAGTGTGTCTGTGTGAGTGAGTGAGTGTGTACCCAGCGATGGATTGGCGCCCTGTCCTGGGTCTATATGCCCAGCGCCCAAGACGTTCTCCCCTGGATGGGCATGGGGAACCCCACTGCGACCCTAATAGAGGATAAAGTGGGAGATAATGAATGAATGAATAATTAAATCTGTATCATTAATGTGCTGTTACTGTATAATTATTGTGGTGTTAATGTAGCGTCGGAGTAAAATTGTTGCATCCTCGTTGTTTTAAAACATCTCTTTATTAATCAGTGTTTAATTATTAATGTAGTTCTCACTTTGTGTTGGTAATGAGGCACCGTGAGCTTCTGATTGGTTTGATCGGTAGTTCCTCTCTGTCCATCAGCAGACCTGGAACACCCAACACTCTCTGATCTGAAACAAGAACAGAAGGTTCTGACCACACACACACACACACACACCTGTAAGTAACAGACACATGCAGCTGTGTTTATAATGAGGGATCAGTGGTTAAGATGGAGAACTACAGGTTCCGTGGCGGCACGGTGGCTTAGTGGTTGGCACGTTCGCCTCTCAGCGCTAGGGATTCCCGGTTCGAATCGCCATCTGGGTGGAGTTTCCATGTTCTCCCCGTGTCTGCGTGGGTTTCCTCCGGGTTCTCCGGTTTCCTCCCACAGTCCAAAAACATGGATCAAGTCAATTGAATTCTCAAAGTTGCCACATATAGAGTGAAAAAAATCATTCTTTTGTATTGTATCTTAAATATATGGGTTTGTAATTCCCCTTATTTGTTAATATCATTTATGTTTTAATGATTGTTTGTTTTGATTTTTTACTTTGTATATATATATATATTGCCCAGCGATATATTGGCGCTCTTGTCCTGGGTCTATCTGCCCAGCGCCCGAGACGTTCTCCCCTGGATGGGCATGGGGAACCCCACTGTGACCCTAATAGAGGATAAAGCGGAAGATAATGAATGAATGAATGAATGAATGAATGAATGAATATATATATATATATATATATATATATATATATATATATATATATATATATATATATATATATATATACACAAAGTAAAAATATTTATTTATATAAATATATTTATTATATATTTATTTATTGGCGCGGTGGCTTAGTGGTTAGCACGTTCGCCTCTCAGCGCTTGGGATTCCCGGTTCGAATCCCCATCTGGGTGGAGTTTCCATGTTCTCCCCGTGTCTGCGTGGGTTTCCTCCGGGTTCTCCGGTTTCCTCCCACAGTCCAAAAACATGGATCAAGTCAATTGAATTCTCAAAATTGCCCCATATAGAGTGTGTCTGTGCGAGTGAATGTGTGCCCAGCGATGGATTGGCGCCCTGTCCTGGGTCTATCTGCCCAGCGCCCGAGATGTTCTCCCCTGGATGGGCATGGGGAACCCCATCGCGACCCTAATAGAGGATAAAGCGGGAGATAATGAATGAATGAATGAATGAATGAACTACAGGTTCCAGCCACACCCGAGTGTGATGGTTTTACCCTTGTTGTTTTCTTGCTTCTGCACTTTTAATCTGCGTTTGCGTGACCTTCTCTTTCGGGGCCCAGGGGGCAAAGGTGTGGTGTTAACCTCTGGAGAAACATCTGTTTCTAACTGCTGGATAGGTGAGGCTGCAGCAAGTGAGCTGATTGGCTGTTCTGGAACTGAGAGAGAAATGTATCATGTTTACAGTGACAGTGCTTCATGTTAAATTTTGAATACAGAGATCGTTGGCAGTCAGTCAAGACTGAGTTCAGTGGGGGGGGGTGTTACTGGAACACAGACCTGATTACATCTGAATGTAATGTGTTGTTGTTTGTGCGGCACGGTGGCTTAGTGGTTAGCACGTTCGCCTCTCAGCGCTAGAGATTCCCGGTTCGAATCCCCATCTGGGTGGAGTTTCCATGTTCTCCCCATGTCTGCGTGGGTTTCCTCCGGGTTCTCTGGTTTCCTCCCACAGTCCAAAAACATGGATCAAGTCAATTGAATTCTCAAAATTGCCCCATATAGAGTTTGTGAGTGAGTGTGTGCCCAGCGAAGGATTGGCGCCCTGTCCTGGGTCTATCTGCTCAGCGTTCTCCTCTCAGCACTAGGGATTTCCGGTTCAAATCTTCATCTGGGTGTAGTTTCCATGTTCTCCTCCGGGTTCTCCGGTTTCCTGCCACAGTCCAAAAACATGGATCAAGTCGATTGAATTCTCTAAATTGCCCCATATAGAGTGTGTCTGTCTGAGTGAGTGTGTGCCCAGCGATAGATTGGCACCCTGTCCTGGGTCTATCTGCCCAGTGCCTGAGATGTTCTCCCCTGGATGGGCATGGGGAACCCCACCGCGACCCTAATAGAGGATAAAGCGGGAGATAATGAATGAATGTTGTTTATAGTTTACACTTTACCAGCTGAAGCACCTGCAGTAATTTCTTTGGCCACTGGAGGCGAAGTTTTCTCCTTAAGTGGAGCCTTTGAAGACAAGAGCCCTAAAAATCAACAACTATTATTAACACAGACAGACAGCAAAATTCATAAGCATGTATTCAATTCTGCGAATGACTTACAAGTTTTGTTTCTTTTGTGTGTCTGTTCCTATAATGAGCCCTGTCTGTCTTCACACTGTCTGTCTTCACACTGTCTGTCTTCACTGTTTTTTGATTCTTTATTCATTCTGCATTTTCCCTCTCTGACGGCCTGATTGTCCATCTGTCTGTTCTCTCCATGCGTCTGTCTAGGTCTCTGTCTGCCAGCCCCGCACCCCCACTCAGCGTGAGTACCTGTAGGTGGAGGTGTCCTTAGAATGGGTCTCTCCATCTTTTTAGCATAGAAGGCACCATACCAAACCCTGAGCTCCGATCCAGGCAGCACATCCTGCACAGACACAGCACACAGTCACAACACACAGCCAGTGTTATGCCTTTTTAACACACTTTACAGCATTAAATCAGAATCAATAAAACGATATGGAATGAATACAATAAGTTATGGAATTAGGTGATCTGGGCTTTATTTTTAAATAAAAAGCATTCAGGATAAATTAAATTAATTAAATTAAATTAAATACCTGAATCACTTGGTCAGGGTTTAGTTTATTTTAATGACTAAAAATAAACGGTGGCTTAGTGGTCAGCACGTTCGCCTCTCAGCGCTAGGGATTCCCGGTTCGAAATCCCATCTGGGTGGAGTTTCCATGTTCTCCCCGTGTCTGCGTGGGTTTCCTCCGGGTTCTCCGGTTTCCTCCCACAGTCCAAAAACATGGATCACGTCAATTGAATTCTCAAAAATTGCCCCATATAGAGTGTGTCTGTGTGAGTGAGTGTGTGCCCAGCGATAGATTGGCGCCCTGTCCTGGGTCTATCTGCCCAGCGCCCGAGATGTTCTCCCCTGGATGGGCATGGGGAACCCCACCGCGACCCTAATAGAGGGTAAAGCGGGAGATAATGAATGAATGAATAAAAATCATTCAGGATAAATGAAATAAATTAAATTAAATACCTGAATCACTTGGTCAGGGTTTAGTTTATTTTAATGACCTGCACGGTGGCTTAGTGGTTAGCACGTTGGCCTCTCAGCACTAGGGATTCCCGGTTCGAATACCCATCTGGGTGGAGTTTCCATGTTCTCCCCGTGTGTGGGTTTCCTCCGGGTTCTCCGGTTTCCTCCCACAGTCCAAAAACATGGATCAAGTCAATTGAGTTCTGCAAATTGCCCCATATAGAGTGTGTATGTGTGAGTGAGTGTGTGCAAAGCGATGGATTGGCACCCTGTTCTGGGTGTATCTGCCAAACGCCCAAAACGTTCTCCCCTGGATGGGCATGGGGAACCATGCGACCCTACCGCGACCCTAATAGAGGATAAAGCGGGAGATAATGAATGAATGAATGAATGACCTGGTCACTGAATGAGTCCAGTAGGACTACAGATTCAAGGAGTAACAGACGCACTTAGCCACAGAGGCACAGAGCCACACGATCATTGAATAACACAGATACATTAGACAGATACATTTAATCATTTAGCAGACGCTTTTATCGAAAGCGACTTACAAATGAGAACATCACAAGTCAGAAGCAGAAAACCAACTACACTGTAAATTCATCAAACCTGATTGCCCCCCAGGTATTTGTTGAAGAGATGCACATCATGCATACATCATGACAAAGTGACAGTGTTACAGCAAATGAGGCTTCACAGGCTCAGCCGTGATGTGCTGCTCTGTACCTGTGAGGTGTTGAAGTAAATCTCATCATCCTGCTGATACTGCGTGACCCTAATAGAGGATAAAGCGGAGATAATAAATGAATGAAAAAATATATATAGTACATATATACACAAAGTAAAAAATATTTATTTATATAAATATATTTATTATATATTTATTTATTGGCGCGGTGGCTTAGTGGTTAGCACGTTCGTCTCTCAGCGCTAGGGATTCCCGGTTCAAATCCCCATCTGGGTGGAGTTTCCATGTTTTCCCCGTGTTTGCATGGGTTTGCATGGGTTTGCATGGGTGGAGGTTTCCTCCGGGTTCTCCGGTTTCCTCCCACAGTCCAAAAACATGGATCAAGTCAATTGAATTCTCAAAATTGCCCCATATAGAGTGTGTCTGTGTGAGTGAGTGTGTGCCCAGCGATGGATTGGCGCCCTGTCCTGGGTGTATCTGCCAAGCGCCCGAAACGTTCTCCTCTGGATGGGCATGGGGAACCCCACTGCGACCCTAATAGAGGATAAAGCGGGAGATAATGAATGAATGAATGAATGAATATACATTTATTTATTTGTTTGTAGTTAATTATTGTTCTCGTTTTATAAATAAGGGTTCTCTGGCTTCCTCCCACAGTCCAAAAACATGGAATCAAGCCAAATTAGCTGCACTAAATTGTCTCTATATAATATGTGTGCCCAGCGATTGATCTTCCCAGCGGCCTGAGCATTCTTCCCTGGATGGACATAGGGAACCCCACCATGACCCTTGTGCCTTGTATAGGATAAAGGTAATGAGATAAAATAATTCATTCATTCATTCATTATCTCCCGCTTTATCCTCCATTAGGGTCGCGGTGGGGTTCCCCATGCCCATCCAGGGGAGAACGTCTCGGGCGCTGGGCAGATAGACCCAGGACAGGGCGCCAATCCATCGCTGGGCACACACTCACTCACCCCACACAGACACACTCTATATGGGGCAATTTTGAGAATTCAATTGACTTGATCCATGTTTTTGGACTGTGGGAGGAAACCGGAGAACCCGGAGGAAACCACGACGCGGACACGGGGATAATTAGCATTATCATTATTACATCATTATTATTATTAATATTACACTACTGCATTTCTGTTACTTCATTGTCACTACAAATTATAGTATTTAAAACTTTAAACATTTTTTGTTTCCAATACATCACACATGCATTTTTTCATGTTTTTGTTTAAATGTCATAAATGTCTGTAACGGAGAGAAAGTGAGGAACGTAATTTCGATTACTTTGTATGTAGTGTACATGTGAAGAAATTGATAATAAAGCCTACTTTGACTTTGACATTTCTCATCTGCGTTTTTTCTGAATGGATGTTCACTTTTACAGGTACATTAATCTGATGAACTCACCGTGCTCGACTCAAGACAAACGAGTCTCTGACGGTCACCACAGGTCCAAGTTCAGGACACTCCGAGTCGTGGTACTGCGCACAGTCATCACACCCTAAACACCACGGCAGAGTCAGTATTCATTCTAATGATCAGCATCCTCACTGTAACAGACCGGAACACAAACATCTCCACATGGACACAATCACATACTCACAGATACAATCCTCTGGTGTCTGTTCAGCCATTTCTGTTCCTGAACATTAAGAAAAATCAGAAAAGAGATTTAATACCAAACATTTTACATTCAGCAAATCAGGTACTGCTTCCTACCACCCCCAATTCATCTCTACTCAGGTTCCTCCACGGATCCTGTTTTTTGTGGACCTTCCATGTGGGAAAATTCATTCATTCATTCATTATCTCCCGATTTATCCTCTACTAGGGTCGCGATGGGGTTCCCCATGCCCATCCAGGGGAGAACGTCTCGGGTGCTGGGGAGATAGACCCAGGACAGGGCGCCAATCCATCGCTAGGCACACACTCACTCACACAGACACACTCTATATGGGGCAATTTGGAGAACTCAATTGACTTGATCCATGTTTTTGGACTGTGGGAGGAAACCGGAGAACCCGGAGGAAACCCACGCGAACACGGGGAGAACATGGAAACTCCACCCAGATGGGGATTCGAACCGGGAATCCCTAGCGCTGAGAGGAGAACGTGCTAACCACTAAGCCACCAGCGATGGAGTGGCGCCCTGTCCTGGGTCTATCTGCCCAGCGCCCGAAACGTTCTCCCCTGGATGGGCATAGGGAACCCCACCGCGACCCTAATAGAGGATAAAGCGGGAGATAATGAATGAATGAATGAATAATAATGGTGTGAAAAAATGAAACACTGAAATCACATTGCACTGTACCATCAGGAGAGAGTGCAGGGGCTCAAAGTTCTTAATGACTCTACCTGATTGTAACATAATGAATACTACCCCCCCCACACACACACACACACACACACAACAATAGGCCTTTGTGTGTAGTGCAGGTGTGTATGAATACTGTGCATATAATATTTGTAGGCGGCACGGTGGCTTAGTGGTTAGCACGTTCGCCTCTCGGCGCTAGGGATTCCCGGTTCGAATCCCCATCTGGGTGGAGTTTCCATGTTCTCCCCGTGTCCACGTGGGTTTCCTCCGGGTTCTCCAGTTTCCTCCCACAGTCCAAAAACATGGATCAAGTCAATTGAATTCTCAAAATTGCCCCATACAGAGTGTGTATGTGTGAGTGAGTGTGTGCCCAGCGATGGATTGGCACCCTGTCCTGGGTGTATCTGCCCAGCGCCCGAGACGTTCTCCCCTGGATGGGCATGGGGAACCCCACCGCGACCCTAATAGAGGATAAAGCGGAAGATAATGAATGAATGAATGAATTATAAGCTAAGGGCGGCACGGTGGCTTAGTGGTCAGCACGTTCTCCTCTCAGCACTAGGGATTCCCGGAATGAATCCCCATCTGGGTGGAGTTTCCATGTTCTCCCCATGTCCGCGTGGGTTTCCTCCGGGTTCTCCGGTTTCCTCCCACAGTCCAAAAACATGGATCAAGTCAATTGAGTTCTCTAAATTGCCCCATATAGAGTGTGTTTGAGTGAGTGAGTGAGTGCCCAGTGATGGATTGGCGCCCTGTCCTGGGTCTATCTGCCCAGCGCCCGAGACGTTCTCCCCTGGATGGGCATGGGGAACCCCTCCGCAACCCTAATAGAGGATAAAGCGGAAGATAATGAATGAATGAATAATATTTGTAGGTGTGTGTTAGTACATGTACATAATTGTACATGTGTACAGCATGTGGGAATGTGGGAACTGTGTATTTACAGTGTGTGTGTATATTATGTGTGTACATGTAGCATGTGTAATGTGTGTGTGAGTGCAGTGTGTGTGTGTGTATATTATGTGTGTACATGTAGCATGTGTAATGTGTGTGTGAGTGCAGTGTGTGTGTGTGTATATTATGTGTGTACATGTAGCATGTGTAATGTGTGTGTGTGTGTGTGTGTGTGTGAGTGCAGTGTGTGTGTGTGTGTGTGTGTGTGTGAGTGCAGTGTGTGCAGTGTGTGTGTGTGTGGTGACTGTAGCCGGGTTTTGACTGTGTGTGTGTAATGTGTGTGTGTGTATATTATGTGTGTGTGTGAGTGCAGTGTGTGTGTATATTATGTGTGTACATGTAGCATGTGCATGTGTAATGTGTGTGTGTGTGTATATTATGTGTGAGTGTAATGTGTGTGTGTGTGTGTGTGTGTGTGTGTGTGTGTGTGTGTGTGTGTGTGTGTGTGTGTGTGTGTGTGTGTGTGTGTGTGTGTGTGTGTGTGTGGTGACTGTAGCCGGGTTTTGACTGTAGCCGGGTTTTAAATCACTAAATCACATCTACAGTAACAGAGAACAGGCGGAGCGGCGGATGGACCGGAGAGACACAGATGTAAAGCACAAACACAATAAAGGCCGCCGAAAGGCTTTCCTCACACCCCCCCGGCTCCCAGATACACATCTATATTAATAACACTGACGCAATACACCTCCAATATTAAATAAAAAGCACTTTGCGTCGATTTTACCTGTTTAACAGCCGTTACAAGATCAACCGAATCCTGACTCCGGGTTTCCAATCCGCTCCAGAAACCGCGCAGGACCGGAAATCGGTCACAAAGCATCATGGGAACTGTAGTTTCGCAACCCCTAGCTCTTCTTTAAGGTCTACGCCATTTTAACTTCATTATTTCGTTCGTTTTGTTTC
The DNA here is from genome assembly GCA_019802505.1 of Corydoras sp. C115. Taxonomy (NCBI): domain Eukaryota; kingdom Metazoa; phylum Chordata; class Actinopteri; order Siluriformes; family Callichthyidae; genus Corydoras; species Corydoras sp. C115. The sequence goes on from JAFMOC010000140.1 coordinate 656,415, forward strand.
CATATAATGACAGCTTGGGTAGACTTATCATTGACACATTATTTTTCATGTACATACTCATTTCAGGCGGCACGGTGGTTTAGTGGTTAGCACGTTCGCCTCTCAGCGCTAGTGATTCCCGGTTCGAATCCCCATCTGGGTGGAGTTTCCATGTTCTCCCCGTGTCCGCGTGGCTTTCCTCCGGGTTCTCCGGTTTCCTTCCACACTCCAAAAACATGGATCAAGTCAATTGAATTCTCCAAATTGCCCCATCTTAATGGTCAGCATGTTCGCCTCTCAGCGCTAGGGATTCCCGCTTCGAATCATCTGGGTGGAGTTTCCATGTTCTTCCTCCGGGTTCTCCGGTTTCCCCCCACAGTCCAAAACATGGATCAAGTCAATTGAATTCTCAAAATTGCCCCATATAGAGTGTGTCTGTGTGAGTAAGTGTGTGCCCAGCGATGGATTGGCGCCCTGTCCTGGGTCTATCTGCCCAGCGCCCAAGACGTTCTCCCCTGGATGGGCATGGGGAACCCCACCGCGACCCTTATAGGGGATAAAACGGGAGATAATGAATGAAAATTGCCCCATATAGAGTGTGTCTGTGTGAGTGAGTGTGTGCCCAGCGATGGATTGGCGCCCTGTCCTGGGTGTATCTGCCCAGCGCCCAAGACGTTCTCCCCTGGATGGGCATGGGGAACCCCACCGCGACCCTAATAGAGGATAAAACAGAAGATAATGAATGAATGAATGATCTAACCCTTATTCTGTATGACGATCAGACCAGATTATTATTATTATTATTATGGTCTGTACGTTCTGAATGTCCTGTTATGAAGGTTTATTTCTTTTAATAAGAAAATCAGACCATATTGGTTATTAATTGGAAATAATATTGCCATTCGGCGGCACGGTGGCTTAGTGTTTAGCATGTTCTCCTCTCAGCGCTAGGGATTCCCGGTTCGAATCATCTGGGTGGAGTTTCCATGTTCTCCCCGTGTCTGCGTGGGTTTCCTCCGGGTTCTCCGGTTTCCTCCCACAGTCCAAAAACATGGATCAAGTCAATTGAATTCTCAAAAGTGCCCCATATAGAGTGTGTCTGTGTGAGTGAGTGTGTTCCCAGCGATGGATTGGCGCCCTGTCCTGGGTCTATCTGCCCAGCGCCCGAGACGTTCTCCCCTGGATGGGCATGGGGAACCCCACCGCGACCCTAATAGAGGATAAAGCGGGAGATAATGAATGAATGAATGAATGAATACTCATTTCAGAAACGAATTGCTTCGGAAATAATCCGAAATAATCCGAGTGTGAAGTTTAAACTGTAAGGTTTTTGTTCAACTTTGTAATGCTTGTACCATTGTAAGGATACTTAGAAATTTACGATAGTTGGACAACTGTTGAATGGCTCCAGGAAAAAGGAGGAATGACCAGGTGTGAGATGAGCATGTATAATTGTAGGAATGACCATTTGTCGAAAGGGCAGGAGAAGGAGTCAGAAAGTCTGGTCAGAGGGTGACCTGTGAAAATATAGAATATATATATAAATATATAGGGGGCAAGTAACATTTGTTAAATGTATAATTGGGACTGGGGACTCCCACCATATTTAGAAGGTCCATATTTATAAAATCCCACCATATTTGGAAGGTCCAGTCACACTCACCAACAGAAGGACAGCCCACCAAAGGTTTATATACCGAAGCTGGATCTTTGAGACTTTAGAGCTCTCTCATCAATTGTGAAAGAGTCACAAACTTTCGCTTCCTGGGTATCAATATCGAGGAGAACCTCACCTGGGGAGTGAACACCAAAAAACTGGCAAAGGCGGCACAGCAGAGACTCTACTTCCTGAGGACTCTCAGGAATAATAACATCGATCAGAGACTGCTGGCGTCCTTCTACCGTTCCACCATAGAGAGCATCCTCACTCACGGACTCTGTGTGTGGTTCTCCAGCTGCACTGCAGCACAGAGAAAAGAACTACAGAGGATCGTGAGGTCTGCAGAGAAGATCATTGGATGCTCTCTACCCACCCTGGAGGATCTACACAGTTCTCGTTGTCTGCAGAGAGCTCACAAAATTATTACAGACAATTCTCACCCCGGTCACCATCTCCTAGAACTGCTACCATCAGGTAGACGTTACAGAGCAATAAAAACAAAAACAAACCGGCTCAGAAATAGCTTCTACCCAACCGCTGTACGAACACTAAATGGTGCATTGTACATTTTTTTACAGTCATAATTCACTATTGAATGTGCAATTTTTGGTGCAATTTTTGAACGTGCAATAAAAATAAAGAAATAAAAAACGTGCAATATATAAATTCAATTCAAACTCAGGTTATACATTCTTATACACTATTGTAAATAAGACGTGTGCACCTGCGGGTTCTCCACACTGGGGTGATTGGTGTTTTGGGGGTGTCAACGTGTTTTTAAGGGGGTTTCTTGGGGTTTGTGGGTTACATTTACCCTTACGTACGTTTGTCTTCTTTCTTTCTTTCCATTTTTTTTTGTAAATTGTAAATTATAGTGTACTCTTTTAAAACTCTTTTAAATCTTTATCTGTTTAAATTTATGTATGTGACACCGAAAAGTATGGCACCTTAATTTCGTTATACCTGGTATAATGACAATAAAGATATTCTGATTCTGATTCAATTGCAATTGCTTGCCATCGATGATTCTTTGCTGTACCCTTGCTGTTTATTCAGTAAATTGCATTAAACTTTGTTTGGACCAACCTGCATCTCTGAGACCGATTAGTGAACATCTTAACAAAACGCAGTTCTCGAACATGTATCGAGATGAGAATAATGGATGGAGTTGTCCGAAAGTGCAGATGTTGATCCTCCAGAGGATCACATCACATGAGCTGGTGATCTTAAGTTCAGAGGTTTAACCTGCAGTTCCACACTTACTTTACCGTAAGCATTGACGTGTGGTTTATTCGTGCACAGCAGTCCTGATTTAGTTCTAAAAAAAATAACCCATCCATTCCATTATCTCCCGCTTTATCCTCTATTAGGGTCATGGTGGGGTTCCCCATGCCCATCCAGGGGAGAATGTTTCGGGTACTGGGCAGATACACCCAAGGACAGGGCGCCAATATCGCTGGGCACACACTCACTCACACAAACACACTCTATATGGGGCAATTTGGAGAACCAATTGACTTGATCCATGTTTTTGGACTGTGGGAGGAAACCGGAGAACCCGGAGGAAACCCACGAGGACATGGGGAGAACATGGAAACTCCACCCAGATGGGGATTCGAACCGGGAATCCCTAGTGCTGAGAGGCAAACGTGCTAACCACTAAGCCACCGTGCCGCCTATGTTTTGGAACATCATTCATTCATTCATTCATTATCTTCCGCTTTATCCTCTATTAGGGTCGCGGTGGGGTTCCGCATGCCCATCCAGGGGAGAACGTCTCGGGCGCTGGGCAGATGCACCCAGGACAGGGCGCCAATATCGCTGGGCACACACTCACTCACACATACACACTCTATATGGGGCAATTTGGAGAACCCAATCGACTTGATCCATGTTTTTGGACTGTGGAAGAAAACCGGAGAACCCGGAGGAAACCCACGCGGACACGGGGAGAACATGGAAACTCCACCCAGATGGGGATTCGAACCGGGAATCCCTAGTGCTGAGAGGCGAACGTGCTAACCACTAAGCCACCGTGCCGCCTATGTTTTGGAACACATCATTCATTCATTCATTATCTTCCGCTTTATCCTCTATTAGGGTCGCAGTGGGGTTCCCCATGTCCATCCAGGGGAGAACGTCTCGGGCGCTGGGCAGATACACCCAGGACAGGGCGCCAATATCGCTGGGCACACACTCACTCACACATAAACACTCTATATGGGGCAATTTGGAGAACCCAATCGACTTGATCCATGTTTTTGGACTGTGGGAGGAAACCGGAGAACCCGGAGGAAACCCATGCGGACACGGGGAGAACATGGAAACTCCACCCAGATGGGGATTCGAAGCGGGAATCCCTAGCGCTGAGAGGAGAACGTGCTAACCACTAAGCCACCGTGCCGCCACCAAAAAAAGAACCCATTTTACCGAATGATTCAAATAAGACGTAAGTAGATTGTTATTCAGTGTTTATTGCTCGAAATGATAAACCTGATATGTTAATTACAATTATAATGATCCCTGCACAGAGTATAGCATTATCAAGCGCGCGCGCGCACACACACACACACACACACACAACCTTGCAAATGCATTACCATCCACACGTGGGCGCACACACAACTGCATAGACACACCCAACCAGATGTTCTCACACATAGTAAGACATGTGCACACATACCATACACACACACACACACATACGCCCCTGTGCAGGCACAACCATGCAAGCACCCCTATCTCACCCACACAGACAGTGGTCAGTCTGGTACTGGCTTCCTCAGTTAAGGTTCTGAACATTTTCTCAGTCTTAAAGGGGTTTTTGGTTACTGCATAATGAGCCGGCACACATTAAAGTCCTGATACAGTCTCTTTCTACAGTGTACATCCATTATGACATCCATTATGACATCATTACCTGACGATACATAATCATAATGTCGAAACACAGCAGTTCCTCTTTGGTTTCAAACGTTTCCCCAGACAAGAGTGAATAGTGGTAACAGTGATGTAATGCTGGAAAGAAAGTAATGCTCTGTGGCGTTCTCCACTGCAAAATGGTGGAACCATCTTCCCAACTCTGTCCGTAAGGCAGAATCACTAAACAGTTTTAAGAAACTACTGAAGACGCATCTCTTTAACAAATACCTGATATAAAAAAAAATAAAAAAAGGGGGGGTGGGGCGCAGCTTCGAATAACAATCTGGTTTGATGAATTTACAGTATAGTTGGTTTTCTCCATGGCTTCTGACTTGTGGTGTTCTCATTTGTAAGTCGCTTTGGATAAAAGCGTCTGCTAAATGACTAAATGTAAATGTAAATGTAAAGACCTATCAGTCGGGTACCAGGACCACGTTCCGCTGATTCAGAGTTTATATGGATGAAATCTGAATTAAGCATTGGGAGTGCCCTGTAAGCGCCAGCCCACCGCACTCTAAAACAAGGTACATACAGGATTCACGGGGAACACATTTAGTTTAGTAGTGCAGGTCCAACTAACCAATCACATCACTCTCCCAGAATAAAGCTCTATTGAAAACATCCACAAAAAAATCCCAATCACAACTGTATTAAAAAAAAAAAAACTACAGGTCATGTGACTATATCCCAGTAACAAGTTTTAATTCCAGTTAGTCTGATTATAGCTGATGATCCTTCATTCATTCATTCATTATCTCCCGCTTTATCCTCTATTAGGGTCGCGGTGGGGTTCCCCATGCCCATCCAGGGGAGAACGTTTTAGGTGCTGGGCAGATACACCCAGGACAGGACGCCAATCCATTGCTGGGCACTGATGATCGTTCTTATTCTAAAAAATGCCACATCTAACACTGACTCTTCCTGTAGTGTTTAACTCTCTGAAAAACCACACATCATCATCATCATCATCATCATCATCACTGTTGAGTTTTCCACTGTAATAGTTCTGAGTTCTATAAACACATCTCTCAAGCTTTTTAAACCTCATCAGAGGAGAGTGAGATTAAAAAGGATTAAATCCAAACGAACACATGCTGGAACATCCACAGTGAGAATCATTAATTACAGAGTTATTACTGCGGTTGGATTCAGTCGGATCTTTGAATGCTTTCCACAACATTTTGGAGGATTGTGTTTGTATGAAAAGGGAAGCCGTCTCATAGCTACATCCTCATGAACCTCACAGTTCACCGGAGGGCCGGATAATGAAACTAAAATCATGATCAGCCAGCGTTAAAAACGTATAAATGCATAGGTCGCATTCAGTGTACGATAGTAAGACGTGAGGCAGTATGAGAACATGGGCTGATCAAAGTTGAGGAGTGCTGCTGTAGCCTATCCCAGTGCTCTGGACATGCATTTGCCTGGGTAACCCTGCATCTGTAACTGGTCTTTTGTTTGTGGGACAATCCAGTGATGATCGCCGCCTGGCGATTCCACCTCACCGAGGAGCTAATTCTCACTCCGTGGCGTTTACCACTGCAAAATGGTGGAACCATCTTCCCAACTCTGTCCGTAAGGCAGAATCACTAAACAGTTTTAAGAAACTACTTAAGACGCATCTTTTTAACAAATACCTGTTTTTAAAAAAAAAAAAAAGGGGGGGGGGGGCCCCGCAGCATCCAATAACAATCAGGTTTGATGAATTTACAGTATAGTTGGTTTTCTCCATGGCTTCTGACTTGTTGGTGTTCTCATTTGTAAGTCGCTTTGGATAAAAGCGTCTGCTAAATGACTAAATGTAAATGTAATGTAAATGGGACGAAATCCAAATAGATACTCTAAATATCTCATTAAAGATATTAACACATCAGAACTGATTATCTCACATTAAAATGTGCCAAAAATGCATCTATCTGTAGCATTTAATCTTTCAATGAGGAGCGGTTGGATTCAGTCGGATCTTTGAATGCTTTCCACAACATTTTGGAGGATTGTGTTTGTATGAAAAGGGAAGCCGTCTCATAGCTACATCCTCATGAACCTCACAGTTCACCGGAGGGCCGGATAATGAAACTAAAATAATGATCAGCCAGCGTTTAAAACGTATAAATGCATAGGTCGCATTCAGTGTACGATCGTAAGAGGTGAGGCAGTATGAAAACATGGGCTGATCAAAGTTGAGGGGTGCTGCTGTAGCCTATCCCAGTGCTCTGGACATGCATTTGCCTGGGTAACCCTGCATCTGTAACTGGTCTTTTGTTTGTGGGACGAAATCCAAATAGATACGACTTGTCCTCCCTGCTGGGGAATCAATCCCTCACTTTCTCACTATGAAATGTCAGCGCTGGCCTCTGCTTCACTGTGGTGCTTCTGCAGAAGCATGAAAGTGATACACTGCTAAAAGGCGACCCGTCTGAGAGATTTAACTGTAATGTAACAGAATCCCACTGATTTTAGTTACAGGTAGCTGACTTGTAAAATATGAATATCCTCCATTCCTCCATGTCAAACCTACACACTGCAGCTCAACTCTAAATATCTCATTAAAGATATTAACACATCAGAACTGATTATCTCACATTAAAATGTGCCAAAAAATGCATCTATCTGTAGCATTTCATCTTTCTATGAGGAGCGGTTGGATTCAGTCGGATCTTTGAATGCTTTCGGCAACATTTTGGAGGATTGTGTTTGTATGAAAAGGGAAGCCGTCTCATAGCTACATCCTCATGAACCTCACAGTTCACCGGAGGGCCAGATAATGAAACTAAAATCATGATCATCCAGCGTTAAAAACGTATAAATGCATAGGTCGCATTCAGTGTACGATAGTAAGACGTGAGGCAGTATGAAAACATGGGCTGATCAAGTTGACGCCGGGTGCTCTTGTGCTGTAGCCTATCCCAGTGCTCTGGACATCCATTTGCCTGGGTAACCCTGCATCTGTAACTGGTCTTTTGTTTGTGGGACGAAATCCAAATAGATACGACTTGTCCTCCCTGCTGGGGAATCAATCCCAGCACTTTCTCACTATGAAATGTCAGCGCTGGCCTCTTCACTGTGGTGCTTCTGCAGAAGCATGAAAGTGATACACTACTAAAAGGCGACCCGTCTGAGAGATTTAACTGTAATGTAACAGAATCCCACTGATTTGTAGTTACAGGTAGCTGACTTGTAAAATATGAATATCCTCCATTCCTCCATGTCAAACCTACACACTGCAGCTCAACTCTAAATATCTCATTAAAGATATTAACACATCAGAACTGATTATCTCACATTAAAATGTGCCAAAGAATGCATCTATCTGTAGCATTTCATCTTTCTATGAGGAGCCAGTGCAGTAAATCTAGCTCTCTCTGAAGGCCACGAGTCTGTAGCATGAACACCGCTGTGATGAGGCATATGGGGATCTTGATCTTATTGCTTGCACAGACCACAGATCAGAAGAAATTAATAATTGCATATCACATTATCTACAGTTTGGGGGGCAGTTCGAAGGTGGACCCCTCGTAACAGTAATTTGCAGTGGACAGAACGCTGCAGGTGGGTTCATGTCTGGACGCCGTTGGTTTTGCTCTTGTGTTTGTGCCGCACTCGCAGGTTAATGTGTTTGAAGGTGGAGGTGCGTTTCTCCTCGGCCTGATCCAGGTACTGCAGGTCGTTATGGGACTGACTCATTCCTGGTTCCTTCCTCTGCTGCCGGCGTCTGAAGAACAGCCGCGCGCCCTTGTGCAGGAAGCTGCCTGTGGTAGAAACGAAACATTAGTTGGGTGTCCAGAATGAGATCAGCTTTTCCATGAGGAGTACAGAACTTAAATACGTGGGAGAACATTCTGCATGTACGCATAGACCAGTGATTCTCATTATTTTTGAAATTAAGCCCCCCCTGATAATAAAAAAAACATTTTGCCCCGCCCCCCCCCACACACGCACACTCACACTCCCCCCCCCCCTCCCACTACGACCACTGTAGTATGATTTGTCTATAAATTTGTTATAATTACACCTCTTTTATAACAATAAAGACCGAACTCATGTCTCCAACGCGCCCGTTTTGCAGCACAGGTTTTCTGATGTACTTTCATAAAGCGGGATGATTGCTGGTTTACGCGTCACGTTTACGATTCAAAAACTCAAGCGGTTTATCAGCGTGATTTTTGTAATGTCTTTAAGTAAGAGACGCCTTCATTTATAGAGCTTCACGCTGTCCCGCTGCCAACATTTAAAGACACGGAAGATCACACACGGTCAAATTCGTCTCCCAATTAGTTACAGTGAATATTCACCCAAGCAGTGAACCCAAGCTTCGACATTGTTTCCTCGCCAACTTTCGGTTGACTTTTGTTGCTCTCATTACTTCGTCCTCTCCCCCTTTCTCTCGTCATCCTGTTAAAATTTCTCCATGTTGTATCTTGAGGGTTTGTTCAGTACACTTAATATCAATTGCTCTGTGATTTCTTGTTATGCGCCGCCCAGGCACCGCACTGCGCCCCCTCAAGGGGGCGCGCCCCGTTTTGAGTTACAGTGTCTTATTATCTCCGTTCTCTCCACCATCTACAGTGAAGCCAGGCGTCACGTTCGCTTTGACATTTAACTTTCGGTTGACTTTTCTTCGTCTCTCTCTCCTCATCTCTGTTAAATATTTCTCCATGTTGTCACTGACATAGACCATCTGTGGGTTCTCCTGAGGTTCAGCAGTAAAGATGATACAGCAGGTTTGATGCTCAGTGCTGAGGACCAGCTGCTGAAGTAAACATCGCTACTCTTTATGAGATACAGCTCTGAGCTCTGAAACTAATTTACCCCATCTATAAGTTACACAATACAGACAAAAGTATGTGGACCCCCAAGAAATGATTAAACCTCATTTCCAGTCAGTTCCTGAGTCTCTGATTTCAATCCTCACTCCATCATCACTTGAGATGAATTGGAAGGTCGACAGTGAGCATTGTTATTTTGTAATCTCAGAAATACTCGAAGATGCTGATATAAATCACTCTAACTTGTAAACTTTCTGCTATTTACACGGATGTTTAAGAATACAGTGATCACAGACACAGAATCCTAAAAGGTTCCTGAGAGCTAAAAAGTACCTACAAAGTCCATGAAGTCAGTGATTAGTCCTGATTAATACACTCATTAAGATCAAATTATTTATTTTACAATTATCATATCTTCATCAGGGAAACTTGAGGGTTTCCTTTATCCTAAATCCACCCAGACATGAAAAGAACATGCAAAACTACACAAAACAGTTCTGTTCTCCTGCCCGGGAATTAAAACCCTGGACCTTCCATTCATTCATTATCTCCCGCTTTATCCTCTATTAGGGTCGCGGTGGGGTTCCCCATGCCCATCCAGGGGAGAACATCTTGGGCGCTGGGCAGATAGACCCAGGACAGGGCGCCAATCCATCGCTGGGCACACACTCACTCACACAGACACACTCTATATGGGGCAATTTGGAGAACTCAATTGACTTGATCCATGTTTTTGGACTGTTGGAGGAAACCGGAAAACCCGGAGGAAACCCACGCAGACACGGGGAGAACATGGAAACTCCACCCAGATGGGGATTCGAACCGGGAATTATGTACATTATGTACATTCATTATCTCCCGCTTTATCCTCTATTAGGGTCGCGGTGGGGTTCCCCATGCCCATCCAGGGGAGAACGTCTCGGGCGCTGGGCAGATACACCCAGGACAGGGTGCCAATCCATCGCTGGGCACACACTCACTCACACAGACACACTCTATATGGGGCAATTTGGAGAACTCAATTGATTTGATCCAAGTTTTTGGACTGTGGGAGGAAACCGGAGAACCCGGAGGAAACCCACGCGCAGACACGGGGAAGAACATGGAGGAAACCCACACGGACAGGGGGAGAACATGGAACCTCCAAACTCCACCCAGATGTTTTTGGACTGTGGGAGGAAACCGGAGAACCCGGAGGAAACCCACGCAGACACGGGGAGAATATGGAAACTCCACCCAGATGGGGATTCGAACCGGGAATCCCTAGCGCTGAAAGGGGAACGTGCTAACCACTAAGCCACCGTGCCACCACCCTGGACCTTTTTCTATCATAACATGTTGATATCTAAGGAGGCAGGATTTTAGGTCTAGACCTGGCTCTACTGCAGTGTTAAAACATCCCGGTTCATACTATAGTACCGGCACAGTACCAGGAACAGTTCCACTTTGGTAAAATGTCAGTCCGAGGTGCTGTCTCTCTGGGGTCTCTCCTTTCTTGGAGGCATAACAGTGGCTTAAATGTGATTAATAGGGGGTGCGCATACTTTTGGTCACATAGTGAATGGTGTATTATTGTATGAAGCAGTGGATGAGTGAGTGCGTGGGGGGGGAGGGGTAAATAATGATGAGGTTTAGTTTAGATGCATCTGATCTGCACCACTGACTCTACATTCAGCAAAGATCTACAATCTACAGTAGGGGTGTCTTCAACTAAGGATTTTCATAGTCGAATCTGATTCGTCAGATTTTCCCTATAGTCGACTGATAGTCGAATCAGTTAAAATTTCACCACAAGATGGCGCTATGAGCGTGGTTTTTAAAAAAGATGGAAAAACACACCGGTAGATGCTAACGGCCCTGTAGCGTGTTCAGCTCTGCTCATTTGGAATGTGCAACTAACTGCAGGGGGAGCTTTATTAATGTGTAGCCTATTGTTAAAGCGCACACATCATTAAAAAAAAATATTAACAGAAATTAGGATGATTTTATTTGACAAAAGGCTATATATATAACGAAAACAAAGACATTTCATGTAAAAACTAATGCTTAGCAGCAGCCATGGGCGCCCCCATGTGGTCAAAATGGTACATTCGACTATGAGGTTCATAGTCGACTACGGTTCTCCGAATCGAATCGTCGAATCAGCGAATATTGCAGCTCACCCCTAATCTACAGAGCTCTGCACATCACACTTACTGATGCAGTAACCCCGCCCACTCATCACTGCTCTCTCCTAACCAAACACAGAGCGAAGAACCAATCAGCACGCACCCAGCACTCACTCCCACCTTTCTCCTTTTTGAAGCCAGTTTCAGAGATGCTCGGTGAGATAGAAGCTCTGTCTGACTCCTCTCCCGTCTCACTGTCTCTCGCTGCTCCGCTCGGACCCTCCATCGGGTCACTCGTATCCGAGACGCAGAACTCAGAGGGCGAGGCCGTTTCATGCCCCGCCTCTTCTGAGCTCTCAACCATTGAGGCATCCATTGAGGCATCCATGGAGGCGGCGTAGCCGGCCATTAGAGCCGTTTCCTCATCCTGAGACAGAGGCGTCTGAGAAGAAACACACCAGAACATGACACAGAATTAGGGGTGTCTTCAACTAAGGATTTTCATAGTCGAATCTGATTCGTCAGATTTTCCCTATAGTCGACTGATAGTCGAATCAGTTAAAATTTCACCACAAGGTGGAGCTATAAGCGTGTTTTTTTTTAAAGATTTTTTTTTTATATTTTACTTGTTTTTCTATTCATTCATTCATTCATTATCTCCCGCTTTATCCTCTATTAGGGTCACGGTGGGGTTCCCCATGCCCATCCAGGGGAGAACATCTCGGGCGCTGGGCAGATAGACCCAGGACAGGGCGCCAATCCATCGCTGGGCACACACTCACTCACACAGACACACTCTATATGGGTCAATTTGGAGAATTCAATTGACTTGATCCATGTTTTGGGACTGTGGGAGGAAACCGGAGAACCCGGAGGAAACCCACGCAGACACGGGGAGAACATGGAAACTCCACCCAGATGGGGATTCGAACCGGGAATCCCTAGCGCTGAGAGGAGAACGTGCTAACCACTAAGCCACCGTGCCGCCCTTGTTTTTCTAGAGCACCGTAAATGGGATCCCCCATTTTAAAACAACTCCCATACTTTGGAAGCTTTTTTAGTAGCCATAGCCATCATGGAAAAATACACCGGAAGATGTTAACGGCCCTGTAGCGTGTTCAGCTCTGCTCATTTGGAATGTGCAACTAACTGCAGGGGGAGCTTTATTAATATGTAGCCTATTGTTAAAGCGCACACATCATTAAAAAAATATATTAACAGAAATTAGGATGATTTTATTTGACAAAAGGCTATATATATATATAACAAAAACAAAGACATTTCATGTAAAAACTAATGCTTAGCAGCAGCCATGGGCACCCCCATGTGGTCAAAATGGTACATTCGACTATGAGGTTCATAGTCGACTACGGTTCTCCGAATCGAATCGTCGAATCAGCGAATATTGCAGCTCACCCCTACACATAACATCCCAGAATTCTACATAAAAAACAAGAGATAAGTGAGGAAACACTACAGCTGATTAAGATAAGACATGAAAAGCTTTAATTATCACACAAGGGGAAATTTGCATTTGTGCATCAGCATAAACAGTGAAAAAGATTTGAGCATTATATACAGATATATAGGGAGTCCAGGTTCGAATGTTCTCCTCGTGTCCATGTGGGCTTCCTTTGTGTTCTCCGGTTTCCTCCCACAGTCCAAAAACATGGATTTAAGGTAAATTGAATGCTCTAAATCGGGCGGCACAGTGGCTTAGTGGTTAGCACGTTCGCCTCTCAGCGATAGGGATTCCCGATTCCCGAATCCCCATCTGTGTGGAGCTTCCATGTTCTCCCCGTGTCTGCGTGGGTTTCCTCCGGGTTCTCCGGTTTCCTCCCACAGTCCAAAAACATGGATCAAGTCAATTGAATTCTCCAAATTGCCCCATATAGAGTGTGTATGTATGCGTGTCTGAGTGAGAGTGTGGTGCCCAGCACTAGATTGGCGCCCTGTCCTGGGTGTATCTGCCCAGCGCCCGAAACGTTCTCCCCTGGATGGGCATGGGGAACCCCCCCCCATGACCCTAATAGAGGATAAAGTGGAAGATAATGGATGGATGAATGCTCTAAATTAGCTCAAATAATGTGTGCGTATGTGTGTGTGTGTGCACCCAGCGATAGATTGGCACCCTGTCCTGGGTGTATCTGCCCAGCACCCAAAACGTTCTCCTCTTGATGGGCATGGGGAACCCCCCCCCCCATGACCCTAATATAGGATAAAGTGGAAGATAATGGATGGATGAATGCTCTAAATTCATTCATTCATTATCTCCCGCTTTATCCTCTATTAGGGTCGTGGTGGGGTTCCCCATGCCCATCCAGGGGAGAACGTCTCGGGCGCTGGGCAGATACACCCAGGACAGGGCGCCAATCCATCGCTGGGCACACACTCACACACTCAAACACACTCTATATGGGGCAATTTAGAGAACTCAATTAACTTGATCCATGTTTTTGGACTGTGGGAGGAAACCGGAGAACCCGGAAGAAACCCACACGGACACAGGGACACGGGGAGAACATAGAAACTCCACCCAGATGGGGATTCGAACCGGCGCTAGCGCTGAGAGGCGAACGTGCTAACCACTAAGCTCTAAATTGCCTCGTATAATGTATCCGCCCAGCGCCCAAAACGTTCTCCCCTGGATGGGCATGGGGAACCCCCCTGAGACCCTAGTAGAGGATTAAGCAAAAGATAATGAATGAATTTTAAAACGTGCACATAACCTTTCCCGAGTAGAGAAATATCGCAGTTAAAATGTTACAAGATATTATTGCATGTTAAAGTTTTTGCATTAAGTTGCTGTGCTGGTGGATTTAGTGGATTTAAGGATGTCATGATTTTGAGTGATTTGGGCGTGGCTGAGGGAGGTGCTCAATTTAAATTCTCACAGCAGAAAGAAGGAAGGAGCTACAGTATCTCTCACTAGAGCATCGAGGGTGTAAGAGTGTGTCACTGAGGGTGCAGTGCTACCATCCTCTCATGCAGTGGGTAACAGGTGTTTTACATTAAGGATGACAACTTAGCGGTCATCCCTTTTTAAACTGTGTATTTGTGTGTGTGTGTGGGTGTTCACCTTCGTCACCCCGGAGATGATGATGGTGCTCTTCTTGACTGGAGACTTGAGCTTTTGTTTAGCTGCGTCGTATAACTGTCTAATGGCTGCCTCAGCCACAGGGTCAGTTCCGTTCAGCATCAACAACTCTGAAACACAGCACTACATCAGACACTGCAGACACATGATGACATCATTACCAGCAACCATCCATCCATCCATTATCTTCTGCTTTATCCTCCATTAGGGTCATGGTGGGGTTCCCCATGCCCATCCCCATCCCCATGCCCATCCAGGGGAGAACATTTCGGGCACTGGGCAGACACACTCTATATTTGGAGAATTCAATTGACTTGATCCATGTTTTTAAACTGTGGGAGGAAACCGGAGAACCCGGAGCAGACCCACGCAGACACGGGGAGAACATGGAAACTCCACCCAGATTGGGATTCGAACCGGGAATCTATAGCGCTGAGAGGAGAACGTGCTAACCACTAAGCCTACCAGCAACCAATTTCATAAGAAAATCTACATACACAACCTGCACCAAAACATTATGTACATTCATTCATTCATTCATTATCTCCCGCTTTATCCTCTATTAGGGTCGCGGTGGGGTTCCCCATGCCCATCCAGGGGAGAACGTCTCGGGCGCTGGGCAGATAGACCCAGGACAGGGCGGCAATCCATCGCTGGGCACACACTCACCCACACAGACACACTCTATATGGGGCAATTTTGAGAATTCAATCGACTTGATCCATGTTTTTGGACTGTGGGAGGAAACCGGAGAACCCGGAGGAAACCCATGCGGACAGGGGGAGAACATGGAACCTCCACCCAGATGGGGATTCGAACCGGGAATCCCTAGCGCCACAATCCCTAGCGCCACATTATGTACATGAACTTTTATTTCAGTTAGACACTCAGTGTGGAGTGAGATGTTCATCTTCATCATCATCACCTGTGTCAGATGAAGACAGAGCTTTGTTGACTGTGGCTCCCAGCGTGCAGTGCTGCTCAGACACTCTTCTATCAGTCAACTTGTTTTTACCTGGTGATTTCACACATTCTAAAACAAAGACCAAACCTTTGTATAAGAACATGATTAATAACCAAATCATCAGAACCATGAACAGAACATGATGATGTCAGTCTATTTTAAAGCAGCGAGTGGCTTTGGGACAGTACCAGGGGGAAGTGGACGCCCTGGTCTGCTCCTGATGGCAGTGACGGTGGTAACGACGGTGCCACAGGGCATCACTGTTCTGTCCATTTCTACTCGTTTGGCCGGGACGGGCGTTGGGGGCTGCCATGTGCGCACTTCACTTGGGTCCAGGAAGGAAATCTAGAACCACAGCACCGACCAGTTTGAAATAAGTAAGTTGAGGCTGTGATGCAGAGTAATGTGTTGGTGATGTACAACAAGTTCGTCTCACTGTACCTCCATAGTCAGGGTTCCAGTTACGTGATCTGCATTCCTGAGGGTAAACGTTTGCTGACCTTGCAGATTTCTTCTCACCAGGTCAAAGGGGACATTCATCTGACCCAGCAACTGGCCTATCAGAGGCAGGTGAGTGAATAATTACACCTGCCACACTCACTAAAGTATAAACACACACCTAAATGGATATGCTGATTCAGGACAGTGGGGTGGATACTGGTACTGTGCCTGTATGATGCTTCACACTAAAAACCTTTTTCTAATTGGGCATTTAGAATATAAATTATTTTCATATTAGTAGAAATCACTCAAACACATGACATTTATTCATAATAAAGAACAGCTGGAGGTGAGTAAGAGGAGAACATGCTGCAGTAATTAGAACTTACTGTCTGAAGGTTCTGTGTTATTCACCACCTGTACTGTCAGCTGCTTTGACCTGCTGCTTAACTCACTGCACGCGCACACCCACACACACATACATACAGGGTTAATATCAGTGTGAGGTAGAGTACAATGTTGTTGTTTTTTTTTACAATGTAACTAAAGCAGGTAACATGAAAGAGGGCAGAATTATCATCAAAGAACAGAAGCAGATCTCACAAGATGAAGGGCTGATCCCACGCTGCTGGGTTTCTGTTACTCAGCACTGATGTCTGTAACTTCTGTGGAGGATCATCCAAAATCAGAACACACTGAGGACTCACACTGCCTACAAACACACACACACACACACACATTACTGTTACTGCAATAATATTAAAATGTTATAATTAATAACATAATTGTATTTGTAACTCTCTCATTACTGTATCATTAGTGGTGTATCATTACTGTGGTGTTACTGCTTCATTTGTGTGGTGTATCATTTCTGTGCTGTTACTGTCTCATTACTTTGCTGCCACTGTCTCATTGCTGTGGTGTTACTGTATCATTACTGTGGGCCATACTGTGGTGGATCATTACTGTGGTGTTACTGTACCATTACTGGGGTGTTACTGTCTCATTACTTTGCTGTCACTGTAAAATTACTGTGCTGTTACTGTCTCATTATTTTGGTATTACTATATCATTACTGTGGTGTTACTGTCTCATTACTGTGGTGTTACTGTCTCATTACTGTGGTGTTACTGTCTCATTACTGTGGTGTTACTGTCTCATTACTGTAGTGTATTATTACTGTGGATCATTACTGTCTCATCACTGTGTTGTATTATTACTGTGGATCATTACTGTCTCATTACTGTGGTGTATCAATACTCTGCTGTTACGGTCTCATTACTGTGGTGTATTATTACTGTGGATCATTACTGTCTCATTACTGTGGTGTATCAATACTCTGCTGTTACGGTCTCATTACTGTGGTGTATTATTACTGTGGTATACTGTATCATTACTGTGGTGTTACTGTCTCATTACTGTGGTGTATCATTACTGTGGTGTTACTGTCTCATTACTGTGGTGTATCATTACTGTGGTGTTACTGTCTCATTACTGTGGTGTATCATTACTGTGGTGTTACTGTCTCATTACTGTGGTGTATCATTACTGTGGTGTATAATTACTGTGGTGTATCATTACTGTGGTGCATCATTACTGTGGTGTATCATTACTGTGGTGTATCATTACTGTGGTGTTACTGTCTCATTACTGTGGTGTATCATTACTGTGGTGTTACTGTCTCATTACTGTGGTGCATCATTACTGTGGTGTTACTGTATCATTACTGTGGTGTTACTGTCTCATTACTGTGGTGTATCATTACTGTCTCATTACTGTGGTGTATCATTACTGTGGTGTATCATTACTGTGGTGTTACTGTCTCATTACTGTGGTGTATCATTACTGTGGTGTATCATTACTGTGGTGCATCATTACTGTGGTGTTACTGTATCATTACTGTGGTGTTACTGTATCATTACTGTGGTGTTACTGTATCATTACTGTGGTGTTATTGTATCATTACTGTGGTGTTATTGTATCATTACTGTGGTGTTATTGTATCATTACTGTGGTGTTACTGTCTCATTACTGTGGTGTTATTGTATCATTACTGTGGTGTATCATTACTGTGGTGTTACTGTATCATTACTGTGGTGTATCATTACTGTGGTGTTACTGTATCATTACTGTGGTGTTATTGTATCATTACTGTGGTGTCTCATTACTGTGGTGTTATTGTATCATTACTGTGGTGTCTCATTACTGTGGTGTTATTGTATCATTACTGTGGTGTCTCATTACTGTGGTGTTATTGTATCATTACTGTGGTGTATCATTACTGTGGTGTTACTGTCTCATTACTGTGGTGTTACTGTATCATTACTGTGGTGTTACTGTCTCATTACTGTGGTGTTATTGTATCATTACTGTGGTGTATCATTACTGTGGTGTATCATTACTGTGGTGTTACTGTATCATTACTGTGGTGTTACTGTCTCATTACTGTGGTGTTACTGTATCATTACTGTGGTGCATCATTACTGTGGTGTTACTGTATCATTACTGTATCATTACTGTGGTGTTATTGTATCATTACTGTGGTGTCTCATTACTGTGGTGTTACTGTATCATTACTGTGGTGTTATTGCTTCATTACTGTGGTGTATCATTACTGTGGTGTTACTGTATCATTACTGTGGTGCATCATTACTGTGGTGTTACTGTCTCATTACTGTGGTGTTACTGTATCATTACTGTGGTGCATCATTACTGTGGTGTTACTGTATCATTACTGTGGTGTTACTGTCTCATTACTGTGGTGTTACTGTCTCATTACTGTGGTGTTACTGTCTCATTACTGTGGTGTATCATTACTGTGGTGTTACTGTATCATTACTGTGGTGTTATTGTGTATCATTACTGTGGTGTTATTGTATCATTACTGTGGTGTCTCATTACTGTGGTGTTATTGTATCATTACTGTGGTGTCTCATTACTGTGGTGTTATTGTATCATTACTGTGGTGTCTCATTACTGTGGTGTTATTGTATCATTACTGTGGTGTATCATTACTGTGGTGTTACTGTCTCATTACTGTGGTGTATCATTACTGTGGTGTTACTGTATCATTACTGTGGTGTTACTGTCTCATTACTGTGGTGTTATTGTATCATTACTGTGGTGTATCATTACTGTGGTGTTATTGTATCATTACTGTGGTGTATCATTACTGTGGTGTATAATTACTGTGGTGTATCATTACTGTGGTGCATCATTACTGTGGTGTATCATTACTGTGGTGTTACTGTCTCATTACTGTGGTGTATCATTACTGTGGTGTTACTGTCTCATTACTGTGGTGCATCATTACTGTGGTGTTACTGTATCATTACTGTATCATTACTGTGGTGTTACTGTCTCATTACTGTGGTGTATCATTACTGTGGTGTTACTGTCTCATTACTGTGGTGTATCATTACTGTGGTGTATCATTACTGTGGTGTATCATTACTGTGGTGTTACTGTCTCATTACTGTGGTGTATCATTACTGTGGTGTATCATTACTGTGGTGCATCATTACTGTGGTGTTACTGTATCATTACTGTGGTGTTACTGTATCATTACTGTGGTGTTATTGTATCATTACTGTGGTGTTATTGTATCATTACTGTGGTGTTATTGTCTCATTACTGTGGTGTTACTGTATCATTACTGTGGTGTTACTGTCTCATTACTGTGGTGTTATTGTATCATTACTGTGGTGTATCATTACTGTGGTGTTATTGTATCATTACTGTGGTGTATCATTACTGTGGTGTATAATTACTGTGGTGTATCATTACTGTGGTGCATCATTACTGTGGTGTATCATTACTGTGGTGTTACTGTCTCATTACTGTGGTGCATCATTACTGTGGTGTTACTGTATCATTACTGTATCATTACTGTGGTGTTACTGTCTCATTACTGTGGTGTATCATTACTGTGGTGTTACTGTATCATTACTGTGGTGTATCATTACTGTGGTGTATCATTACTGTGGTGTTACTGTCTCATTACTGTGGTGTATCATTACTGTGGTGTATCATTACTGTGGTGCATCATTACTGTGGTGTTACTGTATCATTACTGTGGTGTTACTGTATCATTACTGTGGTGTTATTGTATCATTACTGTGGTGTTATTGTATCATTACTGTGGTGTTACTGTATCATTACTGTGGTGTTACTGTCTCATTACTGTGGTGTTATTGTATCATTACTGTGGTGTATCATTACTGTGGTGTTACTGTATCATTACTGTGGTGTATCATTACTGTGGTGTTACTGTATCATTACTGTGGTGTTATTGTATCATTACTGTGGTGTTATTGTATCATTACTGTGGTGTCTCATTACTGTGGTGTTATTGTATCATTACTGTGGTGTCTCATTACTGTGGTGTTATTGTATCATTACTGTGGTGTATCATTACTGTGGTGTTACTGTCTCATTACTGTGGTGTATCATTACTGTGGTGTTACTGTATCATTACTGTGGTGTTACTGTCTCATTACTGTGGTGTTATTGTATCATTACTGTGGTGTATCATTACTGTGGTGTATCATTACTGTGGTGTTACTGTATCATTACTGTGGTGTTACTGTCTCATTACTGTGGTGTTACTGTATCATTACTGTGGTGCATCATTACTGTGGTGTTACTGTATCATTACTGTATCATTACTGTGGTGTTATTGTATCATTACTGTGGTGTCTCATTACTGTGGTGTTACTGTATCATTACTGTGGTGTTATTGTATCATTACTGTGGTGTATCATTACTGTGGTGTTACTGTATCATTACTGTGGTGCATCATTACTGTGGTGTTACTGTCTCATTACTGTGGTGTTACTGTATCATTACTGTGGTGCATCATTACTGTGGTGTTACTGTATCATTACTGTGGTGTTACTGTCTCATTACTGTGGTGTTACTGTCTCATTACTGTGGTGTTACTGTCTCATTACTGTGGTGTATCATTACTGTGGTGTTACTGTATCATTACTGTGGTGTTATTGTATCATTACTGTGGTGTTATTGTATCATTACTGTGGTGTCTCATTACTGTGGTGTTATTGTATCATTACTGTGGTGTCTCATTACTGTGGTGTTATTGTATCATTACTGTGGTGTCTCATTACTGTGGTGTTATTGTATCATTACTGTGGTGTATCATTACTGTGGTGTTACTGTCTCATTACTGTGGTGTATCATTACTGTGGTGTTACTGTATCATTACTGTGGTGTTACTGTCTCATTACTGTGGTGTTATTGTATCATTACTGTGGTGTATCATTACTGTGGTGTTATTGTATCATTACTGTGGTGTTACTGTCTCATTACTGTGGTGTTACTGTATCATTACTGTGGTGTTACTGTCTCATTACTGTGGTGTTATTGTATCATTACTGTGGTGTATCATTACTGTGGTGTTACTGTATCATTACTGTGGTGTATCATTACTGTGGTGTTACTGTATCATTACTGTGGTGTTACTGTCTCATTACTGTGGTGTTACTGTCTCATTACTGTGGTGCATCATTACTGTGGTGTTACTGTATCATTACTGTATCATTACTGTGGTGTTATTGTATCATTACTGTGGTGTCTCATTACTGTGGTGTTACTGTATCATTACTGTGGTGTTATTGTATCATTACTGTGGTGTCTCATTACTGTGGTGTTACTGTATCATTACTGTGGTGTTACTGTCTCATTACTGTGGTGTATCATTACTGTGGTGTTACTGTCTCATTACTGTGGTGTATCATTACTGTGGTGGATCATTACTGTGGTGTTACTGTCTCATTACTGTGGTGTATCATTACTGTGGTGTATCATTTCTGTGGTGTATCATTTCTGTGGTGTTACCGAATTATTACTGTGGTGTTACTGTATTATTACTGTGGTATTACTGTAACTCTGAAATGAAACTGTTGTATCATTGTTGTTTTTAATAATCAGTGATGAGCTCAACATTCTGCTCTAAAGGTTTGTAAACGTTTGATGAACGTTCATCAGCGTGAGGTGAGTGGTTCATTTCTGATGCTGGTGTGATGTGGGAGTGTTTGCTGCATGTTTCCTGAATAAAGCTGCTGAGAGGAATCTGAATCAAACTCCTTACAGAGGAAGTTCAGGACAGATACACAGAGACTGTTTCCTGTCTACAAATCCTACTACAAAATCAAGCACACACACTGAGGCCACGCCTCCTTCACTGAGGCGGTAGTTTGACAAGGCTGCATTCATTAATGTGTGTGCGTGTGTGTATGTGTGTGTGTGAGAGAGCGAGACCTGCAGCTCCATCCTCCTGACTGTACACGACCCGGATATTCTTCACTAAGAGTTTCCACTGGTGTGCACGAGGGGGTTTGGGGGGAGAGGTCACCTGTGAAATCCTGTTCCTTACTTCCTGTTAGACAGGAAATTAAATTTCATCAATAAATAACATCCTGCCTGCTGTTTCACTCATTCAAGTACAATGTGGAGATATTTGATTAAAGAGAAATCATAATTCTTTAATAAAACATCACACAGTTCTATATTTGTGATACTGTATGTGTGTAAAAAAAATTCAATAATGAAGACATTACACTGGGGGCGGCACGGTGGCATAGTGGTTAGCACGTTCTCCTCTCAGCGCTAGGGATTCCCGGTTCGAATCCCAATCTGTTTGGAGTTTCCATGTTTTCCCCGTGTCTGCGTGGGTTTCCTCCAGGTTCTCCGCTTTCCTCCCACAGTCCAAAAACATGGATCAAGTCTATTGAATTTTTCAAATTATGAGTGTGTATGTGTGTGTGAGTGTGTGCCCAGCGATAGATTGGCGCCCTGTCCTGAGTGTATTCGCCCAGCGCCCGAAACGTTCTCCCCTGGATGGGCATGGGGAACCCCACCGCGACCCTAATAGAGGATAAAGCGGATGATAATGGATGGATATTACACTGTTATTTGTATTACTAACAGAAGATTCTTTGAACTTTAAATATAAAAAAAATATTTAAAAAAAAAGAATTGGGTGTGTGAGTATTTGTACTAAATAGTAATTGAGACTAGGGGTGTCTTCAACTAAGGATTTTCATAGTCGAATCTGATTCGTCCTATTTTCCCTATCTGATAGTCGAATCAGTTAAAATTTCACCAGAAGATGGCGCTATAAGCGTGGTTTTTAAAAAAGATTTTTTTAAATATTTTACTAGCTTTTCTAGAGCACCGTAAATGGGATCCCCGTTCTGGACTTTTTTCAAAAAAAAATATTAACAGAAATTAGGATGATTTTATTTGACAAAAGGCTATATATATATAACGTAAACAAAGACATTTCATGTAAAAACTAATGCTTAG
Source organism: Corydoras sp. C115 (assembly GCA_019802505.1). NCBI lineage: Eukaryota > Metazoa > Chordata > Actinopteri > Siluriformes > Callichthyidae > Corydoras > Corydoras sp. C115. The sequence goes on from JAFMOC010000140.1 coordinate 679,678, forward strand.
CAGCAGCCATGGGCGCCCCCATGTGGTCAAAATGGTACATTCGACTATGAGGTTCATAGTCGACTACGGTTCTCCGAATCGAATCGTCGAATCAGCGAATATTGCAGCTCACCCCTAGTTGAGTTCACCTGCTCTTTTATGACTGATACCTGACTCCAGTGTGTAGAGTGAAATTAAGTGGGTAAGTTTTCTGTGGATCAGTTTCAGAGTAAATCCACAGTAAATAATCAACAAACACAAGGTCAACAAAGATCAATACGGGGATATCAGCTGTCATGTGATTGATTTACCTGTACCTCTGCTGTACACGCAGTCTGGCTGCACAGAGTCACAGAGGGTCGAGCATCACACAGCACCTGCTGCAGCCTGTTCCTCAGTTTAGCTTCATTTCCATTCACTGGAAATCCCTGATATCACACACACACACACACACACACACACACACACACACACACACACACACGAGTGACATTGAGTTAAATATGCATGTTTATACCTGTGTACCCTTGTGTGTGTGTGTGTGTGTGTGTGTGTGTGTGTGTGTTTACCTGTGTGTGGTTGGTTGTAAGCTGCAGGTCTTTTGGTTTAAGATTGCTTAGTCTCCAGGTAACTTGAACTTCTCCACCCACCTCACGTATCTGCAGAGCCAGCTAAGTAAACATCCACACACAAACACACACATAAAAAAATAAAGTAATTTAATAAAGAAACATAACTAAGTGCAAATACTTTAATACTTTGGTGCAAAAGATCAGAAGGATCAGAAGAGGTGGCTTAGTGGTTAGCACGTTCTCCTCTCAGCGCTACGGATTCCCGGTTCGAATCCCCATCTGGGTGGAGTTTCCATGTTCTCCCCGTGTCCTCCGGGTTTCCTCCCGGTTCTCCGGTTTCCTCCCACAGTCCAAAAACATGGATCAAGTCAATTGAGTTCTCCAAATTGCCCCATAAATCAATCTGCCGGTCTGATACAAGGTGCTTTTGTAGTTGCACGGTGGTATGTTTTCTCCTCCCATGAGTTCGGTGTGTAATTAACAGATGAAGAGATAAAGTAGAATTAATATAAAGTGGCTGTTGTATTGGGTGTATATGGTGGCTTAGTGGTTAGCACGTTCACATCTCAGCGCTACGGATTCCCGGTTCGAATCCCCATCTGGGTGGAGTTTCCATGTTCTCCCCGTGTCTGCGTGGGTTTCCTCCGGGTTCTCCGGTTTCCTCCCACAGTCCAAAAACATGGATCAAGTCAATTGAGTTCTCCAAATTGCCCCATATAGAGTGTGTGTGTGTGTGTGTGTGAGTGTGTGCCCAGCGATGGATTGGCGCCCTGTCCTGGGTCTATCTGCCCAGCGCCCGAGACATTCTCCCCTGGATGGGCATGGGGAACCCCACTGCGACCCTACTAGAGGATAAAGCGGGAGATAATGAATGAATGAAAGATCAGAAGATCATAGCAGTCATTTTTAATATGGCACATCTACAAATATTTATTTATAAAGTTTTATTAAACCAGAAAAATATCTAAGAGTGTGGATTATCAACCACAATCAGTAACAGAAATAAAACGAATCTCCATGCAATGACATATGTCTACCAGAGGGGGCCAGACATTCTTAACAGTTTCTCAACAGTGAAAAAGAGAATGCACTTTAAAATACTGCTGATGGATACAATCAGTGAGTCATGTATATATCAAAGCTGTCTTGCCATGACATGGACCGAAGCGTCACCCAGAGCTCGGACTACCTCATTGAACAACAACCCACATAACAAGGTAAAATAAACCATGCAGTACAAAATAATGCAACAGCCATTCATTCATTCATTATCTCCCGCTTTATCCTCTATTGGGGTCGCGGTGGGGTTCCCCATGCCCATCCAGGGAAGAACGTCTCGGGCGCTGGGCAGATAGACCCAGGACAGGGCGCCAATCCATCGCTGGGCACACACTCACTCACACAGACACACTCTATATGGGGCAATTTAGAGAACTCAATTGACTTGATCCATGTTTTTGGACTGTGGGAGGAAACCGGAGAACCCGGAGGAAACCCACGCAGACATGGGGAGAACATGGAAACTCAGCCAGATGGTGATTCGAACCGGGAATCCGTAGCGCTGAGATGCGAACGTGCTAACCACTAAACCACCGCTTTATCCTCTATGGGTTAAAGGTGGGTTTCCCCATGATCATCCAGGGGAGAACGTTTCGGGCGCTGGGCAGATAGACCCAGGACAGGGCGCCAATCCATCGCTGGGCACACACTTACTCACACAGACACACTCTATATGGGGCAATTTGGAGAACTCAATTGACTTGATCCATGTTTTTGGACTGTGGGAGGAAACCGGAGAACCCGGAGGAAACTCACGCAGACACGGGGAGAACATGGAAACTCCACCCAGATGGGGATTCGAACCGGGAATCCGTAGCGCTGAGAGGCGAACGTGCTAACCACTAAACCACCGTGCCACCCAATACAACAGCCACTTTATATTAATTCTACTTTATCTCTTCATCTGTTAATTACACACCGAACTCATGGGAGGAGAAAACATACCATCGTGCAACTACAAAAGCACCTTGTATCAGACCGGCAGATTGATTAACGCCAGTGTGTGTGTGTAACTGTGTGTAACAGTGTGTGTAACTGTGTGTGCAACAGAAACAGGAAATAATATCCTGTGTGACAAGTCTGAACTTTCCATTCAGGCTTTTCAGCTACCGGTTTCATCTCAAAACAAAAATCTGATTATATTCTGATCATTGAAATGAATGAGATACACTTGATAGGGGCAAATGTGAAAAATACATCAAGAGCGGATCCACAAATACATTTACACATACACCAATTTAATATATTCAGGCAAATGTGGAAAACATGGTATGGACTGTGGTCATGAATCTCAGCTCCAGAGGGAAACCACACCGACATGAGGAGAACATGCAAACTCAAAACAGCAAAAAACCTACTGGGGAGCACTAGCCTCTAGTGCAGTGATTCTCAATTATTTCGGAAGAAGAAAACTTTTTGCGCCCCCCCCCCCCCACACACACACACACTCACCCCCCCCCCCCCCCCATACATGACAAAATGGGATGAAAAAGTATTTTTACACGCCCACTGTAGTATGATTTGTCTATAAATTTGTTATAAGTACCCCTCTTTTATAACAATAAAGAAAACAAAAAAGAAAGAAATATAGAACAACTTAGAACAAAGAATCATTTTATAACTTTGTTTTTTAGTTTGTAACAGAAACGAATGAAATCCTTGTTTAAACTAGAAATATTTTTGAACTGACTGGCATTTGATATTGAAAAATGAAATGATATAAAATCAATAAATAATAATAAATTCATCAGCAACATTCATTCAGGAGCACAATTTATTAACTTTAACCTACAAAACTAAAATGAATACAACAATTTGTGCTGTTTTTTTTAATCAAAATAAGGAAGTCAGAACTGACGTCTCCAACGCGCCCGTTCTGCAGCGCACAGCTTTTCTGAAGCAGCTTTCATAAAGCGTTATAATTGCTTGCTGTACGCGTCACGTTTTCGATTAAAAACTCAAGCGGTTATCAGCGTGATCGGGTTTAATGTCTTTAAGTGACGCCTTCATTTATTTGGCTTCACGCTGTCCGCTGCCAACATTTAAAGACACAGAAGACACGCCGGTCATTCTTCGTCTCCCACCTTCGTTACCGTGAAACCAAGCGCCACATACACTTTCCTCGTTTTAACTTTCGGTTGACTTTTGTTGCTCTGTGATATCTTATGCGCCCCCCCAGGCACCGCACTGCGCCCCCCCAGGGGGGCGCGCCCCACTATTTGAGAAGCACTGCTCTAGTGATACTGTACTGTCATGATTAATTCCAGTGAAGGACACTGCGAGAACTACAGCATTTAAACTCATGAAGACCCTTTAACACGTCCACGTTCATGTAATTGTTTGGAAACGAGGGTTCTCAACCTCAACTGAGAGTCACGTCATCAGTTCCTGACCTAATCACACATGTCCACGGATTTGGAAGTTGGTGGGGAGTATGCATAGTTTTGAACCTTCTGTAATATAATGTGGATTGATGCATTTCTTTACCTGCAGCATTACAGGTGAGATTTTGACTCTGTGTTTCAAAGCTGTGTCTGAAGAGGTTGGCGCTGCCCTGACAGAAAACTGCAGCTCGTCTCCCACCAGTTTACACTGGATATTCTGTAAACACACACACACACACACACACACACACACACACACAACCCAGTAAGTAGCACCTGAGGTCAAAGAAGTGTATAATCTAACATGAGTGGAGCTCCTCCTCACCTTCACTCCAGTTGCTTTACTGAAGCTTAAAATGTGCTGAAGTTGAAGTTCTGATGAATTAACCCCGTCCTCCTCGAAGATCAGCTGCATCTCTCCCTGATCACAATCACACATGTTCATAACTACACACATTCAGGATTACATCACATTGGTAACTTCTGTGGACCTGAGATTTGAACCTACAACCTTCTTCATAGCCCAACACATTAACCACTGAGCTACCACACCCTTTCAACATGTATGAATTACATGGCGTGTGTGTGTAATAACCTGTTTTTTCGTTCCCAATCAGTGAGTCATGTCATGGCCATGTCATAGATTTCATTCATTCATTCATTATCTCCCGCTTTATCCTCTATTAGGGTCGTGGTTGGGTTCCCCATGCCCATCAGGGGAGAACGTCTCGGGCGCTGGGCAGATAGACCCAGGACAGGGCGCCAATCCATCGCTGGGCACACACTCACTCACACAGACACTCTCTATTTGGGGCAATTTTGAGAATTCAATTCACCTTGATCCATGTTTTTGGACTGTGGGAGGAAACCGGAGAACCCGGAGGAAACCCACGCAGACACGGGGAGAACATGGAAACTCCACCCAGATGGGGATTCGAACCAGGAATCCCTAGCGCTGAGAGGCGAACGTGCTGACCACTAAGCCACCGTGCCGCCTGTCATAGATTTATATTCTCTAAATCTATCAAAACAGCATTTGCACACAGATCGAGTCCTTATATGGCAGAATGAAGCCTATTTGACGTGCAGTTTTATACTTCAATGTTTCCTCTGGTGCATGTGTTCAGAGCTTTCAGATGTTTATAGTAATCAATCATTAGTTACTCAGACTGGAGCCGAGTATAATAAGCTGCACTGCTGTCAGTGTCACGATGCAGTGATCCTGCGCTCGGATGACCATGTAATGGCTCAAGTTTAGGTTTAGATTTTATTTTAATAGGAGGTTAACTGTTCTGTGCTGCTGAAATTAATTATTATATATGACATATGATAATGTGTAAAACTTTGAACCTACAACCTTCTTCATAGCCCAACACATTAACCACTGAGCTACCACACCCTTTCAACATGTATGTATTACATGGCGTGTGTGTGTAATAACCTGTTTTTCGTTCCCATGAAGTTCAAACAGAATAATAAACTAGTGCACATAAGCTTTAGCACTGACACCAAGACACCAAAGTAGTCATTCCCATCATTGAACAAATTCAACTAATCTTATTTATCTAATCTTCAACTAATCTTTATAATCAATGAATGAATCACTTCATCATGTTTACATGAAAAATAATAAAATATAGGTGTGTAGAGCATTCGAGTGAAAGAAGGATGTGAGCAAGGGTTTGTTTAATTGATCCGTTTCACGTTATTCTTCACCTGTATAAAGGTACACATCATAATCACGCTGTATTGTGTGATCCATCAACAGGTTTAAATGCACCTGCTGCTTTCTTTATATTCTCTAAATCTATCAAAACAGCATTTGCACACAGATCGAGTCCTTGTATGGCAGAATGAAGCCTATTTGACATGCAGTTTTATACTTCGATGTTTCCTCTGGTGCATGTGTTCAGAGCTTTCAGATGTTTATAGTAATCAATCATTAGTTACTCAGACTGGAGCCGAGTATAATACGCTGCACTGCTGTCAGTGTCACGATGCAGTGATCCTGCGCTCGGATGACCTTGTAATGGCTCAAGTTTAGGTGTAGATTTTATTTTAATAGGAGGTTAACTGTTCTGTGCTGCTGGAATTAATAATTATATATGACATTTACATTTAGTCATTTAGCAGATGCTTTTATCCAAAGCGACTTACAAATGAGAACAAGTCATAAGCCATGGAGACGACCAACTATACTGTAAATTCATCAAACCTGATTGTTATTCGATGCTGCGCCCCCCCCCCCTTTTTTTTTTCTTTTTCTCTACAACAGGTATTTGGTTAAAGAGATGCGTCTTACATATGACATATGATAAGTTTTACCTCATTTCCTAATACATTAATTGAGGTCATAATTGAATTGTCATTGTTTTTGTTTTATGTTTTTTTTTACTATTTTATTAATACTATATTGTTTTAATTGTTGTAAAGTGTCTTTGAGGTCCCAGAGACACTATGTAAATGAAATGTATTAATAATATAATTATGCCCATCATGAACAGAATAACAGTGTAATAATAGTGTAATTATTTAAAACCCCTTTTCCCACAATGTTTTAGGGCACATTTACTAACTGCCAGATCTATAAACTAAATGTATTTAACAGTATCAGTACAGTACAAACATTTTGGCATTAAGAATATAGATTTAACATATTTTGAGGCTGGGTGGTGTAAATGTGGAGGAAACATTCCTCTGTGTGTAGGAAAAATAGATCACTTTATATACAACAACTAGATGAGTGGTTGCTACACACACACACACACACACACACACACACACACACACACACACACACTCAGGTATGCAGAATGAGATAAAGTTCTACTGTATTACAAGATATGAACAGGTCCAAACAGGTCTGAGGATATGCACAGTTATGATGTGTGTTAGAGAGGTTATTGAGATGATAATGGGGATATAGAGCTGTATGAAACGGTGAGATTTAATTATAGGAGCCATAAAAAGTTGTGAACCTGTGTTGGTGGCGTCTGCTGCTGATGCACGGCTCGGATCCAGGCTCTCCTCCATTCACTGCTCCAGCTTCTCAGCCCTAACAGCCAGCTCAGCAGTTGTTCAGCCTCCTTATTTTGCTCTTTCTCAGAATGCACCTCTCTCTCAAAGCCAACAAAGCCAAAATACTGCAGCAAGTACAGCACCATGGTCACCACCGAGGCGAGGAACAGAGTCAGCATACACATCCAGTGCAGCGAGTCGGCTTCAGGGGCAGCGCCGCTAACAGACTCCATCCCCGCGGATAACCCCGCGATCAGTCGCTCTCAGTGATGGCACGCCGCTCGCTCGGTTCCATTTCCAAACCAGCTGTCAGTGCGGATTCGAGCTGATTTAGTCCCCGAACTCCATTCCAGTCCGGTCCGGTCCAGCTGCCTCCACCCAGAGCGCCGACCCGCTGGCTAACAGCTAACACAGCTGCTGAAAACTTACCACATCACTTCCTACTGCCTGGACGCTGATATGCGGTGCGTTTTTTAACCCACCGCTATTTCTGAAAGCCCGCCTTCCTACATTTTGATTGGCTGTCCGAAGTCGCCGCACGATTTAATCTGAAACGTAAATAGGATTATAAAGAAACCGTGAGGAATAAGCACGTTCATTTATTTAACACCAATGTAATGTTTGGGTTTGTAAACTTCAATCTGCATCTATGTGCACATTAAATATGGCGTGCGCTTAAAAAGTACAATAGACGCCCATATTCGGCAAAATAAACGGTAAACGGAAACATTTGAAACTGGGCATTTATAAGTTTTCAACCGATTAAAGATCGCAACAGTATATAAAATAAATGGCATATAAATTATATATAAATTATTATATATATATATATATCTATCGCTAGGCTCTCTCTCTCTCTCTATCTATATATATATATATATATATATATATATCATTCATTCATTATCTTCCGCTTTTATCCTTTATTAGGGTCGCGGTGGGGTTCCCCATGCCCATCCAGGGGAGAAGGTGGGCACGGGGGGGCAGATACACCCAGGACAGGGTGCCAATCCATCGCTAGGCTATATTCATATATAGACATTCATTCATTCATTCATTCATTATCTTCCGCTTTATCCTCTATTAGGAAATAAAGCCCTATATATACTACCTATATATATATGCCGCCCTATATATATATTTATTATATCTATATATATCTATTAGGATAAATATATATATATATATATATATATATATATATATATATATATATATATATATATATATATATATATATATATATATATATATATATGTGTGTGTGTGTGTGTGTGTGTGTGTGTGTGTGTGTGTGTGTGTGTGTCATGCAGAACATCATAGAATCAAGTATAGTACACCCAGGACAACACCCAGGACAGGGTGCCAATCTATCGCTGGGCTATATATATATATATATATATATATATATATATATATATATATATATATATATATATATATATATATATATATATATATATATATCATGCAGAACATCATAGAATCAAATATAGTAAAGAATTACTATATCCAGGGGAGAATGTTTCGGACACTGGGAATATATACCCAGGACAACAAGGCACCAATCTGTCGCTGGGCACACACTGTGTATAGGGGTAACTTAGATTTACAGTGATTTACTGTGAATCCATGTTTTTGGACTGTGGGCAGAAATGGGTGATCCCAGAGGAAACCCATGTGGACACTTGGAGAATATGGAAACCACCCAGCTTGGGATTCATGATTCCCAGCGCTGAGAGGCGCACATGCTAACCACTATGCCACTGTGCCGTTTAAACTGAAAACTTGTTAAGATTTATTTAAATGATTCCAAAACATTAAGTACATTTTTGATCTGTGGAAAGAAACCGGAGACACTATATATTGCCCCTTATAGTGTGTGTTCGTGTGAGTGAGTGTGCCCAGCGACAGACTGAGGTCCTGTCCTAGGTGTACTGTATCTGCCCAGCACTCAAAACATTGTCCCCTGGCTGGGCATGCCCCCCCTCGCAATCATTGTAGAAGATTAAGTGGAAGATAATTTTTACACACCTTGGTAATGTTTCCCATCAGACCTAAATAAATTAAACTTGCTTTCATCACTGAAATGAAGTCTGGATAACTTCCCCTCTGTCCACACAACACAGTCATCAGCAAGTGTTTAGGGAATGTTTTGGGCAGCAGGCATCGGACCATTTTTTTTGCAAAGTAATGGTTTTATGTTGAAATAATTTGGTAATTTTATAAAACACTGTTCTAGTGGCATGATATACCCCTTACAAAAATCTTTCAAAAACAGTTTGGAGAAATGACACATGGTTTCAGGAAATGTGCCTTGTCAAACTGTATTTGAATTGTATTTAGTTATTTATTGTATTTGTACAATTATTGTATTGTATTTACTGTATTTGTATTTATTTCCATATAATGCTAAAATGCAAAATCATTGTGTGGAAATAAACATTCATTATCTCCCGCTTTATCCTCTATAAGGGTCGCGGTGGGGTTCCCCAGTCCCATCCAGGGGAGAACGTCTCAGGCGCTGGGCGGATAGACCCAGGACAGGGCGCCAATCCATCGCTGGGCACACACTCACTCACACAGACACACTCTATATGGGGCAATTTTGAGAATTCATTTGACTTGATCCATGTTTTTGGACTGTGGGAGGAAACCGGAGAACCCGGAGGAAACCCACGCAGACACGGGGAGAACATGGAAACTCCACCCAGATGGGGATTCGAACCGGGAATCCCTAGCGCTGAGAGGCAAACGTGCCAACCACTAAGCCACCGTGCCGCCCGGAAATAAATAATAACTTTAATATCTTCATAGGTATTACTGTAAGAGAGTTAGAAGCAGTATATAGCTGTTTTTCTTACATTTTTCATATTTTAACTCATTTTAATATCAAGCCATTACAATCTGAGTGAACACAAAATCCAGTTTTAAATAATTAACAAATAATCATTTATTAAGGGAGAGCTATCCAAAATAAAACAGTGATCTAAATAAAAAAATTCTTGATTTAACAGTCAATTTGACTTTTTATTGTTTGTAAAGTATTGTTTTGTCACTGGACTTTCACTGTATTAGTAATAATACTGTTACTAATAACTGTAACTACTGATGGGTTCTGAAACTTTTGCCCTTAATTATTTGTATTTGTATAAGAGTTAAGGCAATAACAAACATTTTTTAAACCCTTTTAAAATAATGAAAACCATAATGGAAAAACAAATACTTATTGAAGAGTGATTTGAAATGAGTTAAATGCACCTTTAATCATTCTTCCCTTAATTTTACAAACCTGGCAACCCTGCAGCAGTGTTTCTAACTCCGAGTAGCTCAATAATCTTAATAATTTGCATAATAGTAAATTTGCGTGTATTTGAAGTTGTAGGATAAAGGAATAACTTTTTGGAAGAGATAAAAATGAGGAAAAACACCTGAAATATGTTAAAAGTACAAATAAACTGATAACTAATAAATAGGGTTTTATAAATCCCTGCTGTTCAGAGTATAATGGGACGTTCCCAACAACTTTGGAACGTTGAGAGTGTTCGCGCCAAAAATAAAGCGACGTCACTTTTGACGTCAGATCAATATTGTATAATCGAAAGATTTGTTTGCTTTGCAAAACGCCGCTGCACATTTCAAAGCTCGTTTAGGATTCCACAAAAACGTTCAGGTAAGAGAAATGAGACTTTTCACTGAGATATAGTGTTGCTTTAAATATGTAGGCAGTGTTGGGCAAGCTGCTTGTAGAATGTGAAAAGCGAACGTCTTCTGAATGTCGAATATCAAACTAACTTTAGCGACGTGCTAAGCTGTTAGTTACTCAACAATAACTGAAGATTTACTGCACAAACGCTTCCACCCAAAGAAATATAGCAAGTTAAGTTACAGAAATATGGCAAAATTAACATAACTACTTCACGTTGTACCAACCTAATGTCAGTTAAGTCAGACACACTAATTAAAACATTTATTGAAGAGCGGCGATGGTCTAACACGCAGCAATTATAATTCAGTCTGAATAACGAGAGCTTTTTGATACAAAAAACCCTATTTATATGCTAATCGAATTCATTCATTCATTCATTCATTCATTATCTCCCGCTTTATCCTCTATTAGGGTCGCGGTGGGGTTCCCCATGCCCATCCAGGGGAGAACGTCTCGGGCGCTGGTCAGATAGACCCAGGACAGGGCGCCAATCCATCACTAGGCACACAATCACTCACACAAATACACTCTATATGGGGCAATTTTGAGAATTCAATTGACCAATTGATCCATGTTTTTGGACTGTGGGAGGAAACCGGAGAACCCGGAGGAAACCCACACAGACACGGGGAGAACATGGAAACTCCACCCAGATGGAGATTCGAACCAGGAATCCCTAGCGCTGAGAGGCGAACGTGCTAACCACTAAGCCACCGTGCAGCCTAATCGAATTCATCCTATTTTAATTTTTTAAAACAATGCCAAAATCAACACACAACGTAGCTATATAATTATATATATTCTGGCTCTTCCTTCATTCATTCATTATCTCCCGCTTTTATCCTCTATTAGGGTCACGGTGGGGTTCCCCATGCCCATCCAGGGGAGAACGTCTCGGGCGCTGGGCAGATAGACCCAGGACAGGGCGCCAATCCATCGCTGGGCACACACTCACTCAAACACACTCTATATGGGGCAATTTTGAGAATTCAATTGACTTGATCCATGTTTTTGGACTGTGGGAGGAAACCGGAGAACCCGGAGGAAACCCACGCGGACACGGGGAGAACATGGAAACTCCACCCAGATGGGGATTAGAACCGGGAATCCCTAGTGCTGAGAGGCGAATTTAGCTCGCAGGCCGAACAGGATAAACATTTATTCATTTGAACACTCTAATAGTAAATGTTTTCTGAACATGAATAGAAATAAAAACAAAAGAAATATTTTGGAAATATTATTCCACAATAAATAACCTTTATGTAAAATACAATACTTTGCTCTCTATAAAAATAACTCTTGTCAAAATTATAAAATTTACAACACAGTCCAAAAGAGCATATAGCCGGGACATTCATAACAATAATAACAGATCAATGTAAAGTGATCTCCAGGCCAGACATAACTTTAGTATGCCTGCCTTCCTTTCCCTCGCCCCGCGACCCTAATACAGGATTAAGAATAATAAATGAATAAATGAAATATTAATTTACCGTGCAGTGACGTAACTACAACATACTTTACATTACACTATTCAAAGGAAATTACAGTACAGTGTGATGATGTAATTACAACAGAAACACAATATCACCATTTGGTAAGTCACGAACCGACCAAAAAGTACAAACATATTACGTGACTGTTATGTCATGTGTTATCTGGATAAGTATTTGCGAGTTTCAAAGCAAATTTAACATTTATGAATCTCCCATAACTTCCCATAATAGGAAACACGTTAATTACTAGTATAAAATACGGACAAAATAAAGAATTATTACACATTGAAAAGGGAAGCAAACAAGTTAGGTTTACAGTTGCTAGCTAATACATGTAGCCTATTTTTTTTTGACGATCAGAACCAACAACCAGCAGGATTATTTAGGTAATGGATGATCAGCAATGAAAACACCTCATGTCAATGATGGCAAATGAAAATAATCCACCAACCAAAGATGTTCAGCCACCAGCATCCATAAAAATGCATTTATATTAGTTGTAAGAGCTTCTTCACCAGAGTTATATACAGTGTTCTTAATTTCATATTTTTGAGAAACATTCAGTTTTACTGAATAAGGTAATAGGTATAACGGGAGTACAGTATTTTTAGGTGATGTTGGTTAAAGCAGTTATGTTTGAACCTAGATAAAAATTTGAATGCCCTGTATTTTTATAGGACTATACGGAGCAGAAATGCCGTTTACATCCCCTGTGCCCTGCCCCGTACGCCTGGGTGTTGTTAAATCTGGAGGTCTGCAGGCTCAACTGCATGAATTTACAAGAGAGCAGAATATAAATAAAATAAAGAAGCTGCTTAAGAAAGGTATCTTCACTACCACACTGCTACAGGAGATTTGTATGATATCAAAACGAACTCATTCTGATTTTTATTTGCAGGTGTAAACGTAGATTGCACAAACCATGTTGGACAGACGCCGCTGTTCTGCGCTGCTCTATTTGGTCACACTTGTGTGGTGGAGCTGCTTCTACAGTTTGGAGCGGATCCTAATCAGTATGATTATTATTCTGTCTCTATATATGAATTTAAAAACATGGGCTGTACATAATTAACAATTAACAGTAACCCATGGCTACAGCAGCAACATGTTAACAAATTTTGTAAACATTTGATTAAATAATTGGATTTTACCTTGAAACTTTGCACTTTTCCAAACAAGATTATTCAATGTTAAAAGGCTAACTGTTCACAACATTTCAGATTTCTAATACATCGCAAATTATTATGTATTCCAAAGTTATTTCAAGTTCAAGTAATTTATTTATATAGTGCTTTTTCCAATGAAAAGCCTTTAAACCCCCAAAGAGCAAGCCGAAGCGACAGTGGCAAGAAAAAACTCCCTGTTATGTTGTTATTTAAGGAAGAAACCTTGCGAGGACCAAGACTCAGTGGGGGACTCATCCTCCTTGAGTGGCCAGGCAGCAACAACAAAGTAGGACAGCTATGTACAGATATTTAACAAATGGAAAAACTAACAACTGGAAAACTATATGTGAGTCCATTAGGGGGGTCCTGCAGGACCGCCAGTCCAATTGATATTCAGGTTCCATCCATAACCCTTTTGCTGTTCCAGCAATACAGTGAGCTTTACACAGAAGTTTTATCAGAACGAACCCCAATAGCCTTCACGAAGCACATTTCAGATAAATTAGAATGAATAGTTGTAAAAGTTTATGAATACTACTTTATTTAAATGTGTACCGAATGCCACAAACACAATGCAGAATGTTCTACAGAACTACAACATTTGAAATTTTGGAAAAGGCTATTAAGTTAGAGCATATAGGATACACAGGTCAGGTCAGAATGGTGTGTTATTTTCTTCCCATGTTACTTTCAGCCGCTGTGATGACTTGAGCACTCCAGTGCATGCCGCAGTTTTCTCGTGTGACCCATGGATACTTAGCAAGCTTCTGGATGCAGGAGGAGACTTGCGTCTTCATGATGATCAGGGCAGGAGGCCAGGAGACTGGGCTGAGATCGGCGCTCAGGAGCACAGTGCCAGGGTCAGTCATTACTAAGCTTTTTTTTAATGCTAATTTAACACATACTAATCCAACCTTCCACCCATGAGACAAACCTGACAACCCCAGTTCTGTCAGAAAGTTACATAAAGTAAGTTATGAGACACCTACTGTTACTGAAACAGCAACAGTAAAAGTTTTTGCCTATGTTTGATCTCAGTAATGGAATGAGATATTCGCAGTGGTCCTCTGTGCCTGTGATGCTATTTTGTCATGTCGGCCACATGTGAGACGGAACAACAAGAGAAAATATAACAAAAGCAATTTAAATTATTTTAGGGCACATGTACCCCTTACTATGGAAGCCCGTTTCCGCCACCAAGGTCATGGTTGTTTAACTGTTTAATTAGATTTAATTAAAAAAAAATATATTAAAGTACATACTACGAAATTGTATATACCACGAAATTGTCTAAACACAATGACGAACAACCAAATCACAAGCAGCCTTTTTGCGTGCGTCATGTATATGTATATATGAGCTTTGAACCTGTCACACGCATGCGCACCCATACGCGGTCCGGTATGATATAAAATCAGAATTGCGGGATATAAAGTCAGAATTCTGAGATTAAAAGTTAGAATTCTGAGTTACTTTTTTTTCCCTCTTAGTGGCGGAAACTGGCTTTCATACCTTACATACCAACAGAGATACATCAGTACACATGACCCCTACTGTACAAATATAATCATACAGCAACAACAAAAGGGGGACCGTGCCTTTTCTGTTGCTGCTCCCAGACTGTGGAATTCATTACCCCTGGATATTAGGTCGTTAACAGGCATAGAGGAATTCAAAACCCACCTTAAAACTTACCTCTTTTCTTTGGCCTACGAACTTGGTTAACCTGGTGATCTTCTATTTCTTCCATTTCTCTTCTATTTATTAATTTTTAATATGTTTAATGTGTATTTTATTCTGCTGTCCTCATTTATTATTTGTTATTTTGCTGTACAGCACTTTGGTCCGCTGCGGTTTTAAATGTGCTTTATAAATTGAATTGAATTAAATACAGCAGGGGAAACTGCTCTTATTATGCTTATTATGAATTAGGGGGACTGCGCCACTCAGAATTCTATCCTGTAGGATCTGCTGCACCACCATTATTTATCAGAGTGGGAGAGAGCACGTTAAGTGCCCACCTATGCCCAAGTTAAGGCTAGCACAACCACTGGTTACGCTGTTCAAGTCTCTTAAGGTGGGGTGGTGCTTACTGCCAACCAGAATTTGCAATCTGGGTGGGGTTTCCATGTTCTCCTCGATGATATCAAGTTCACTGCTTATAATAGTGTGTTATAAACAGTAAACAAAACACTGATACACATCATTGTATTGCTGTTTGTTTCTGCAATGCTTTAGATGCTGCATTTCTTGAAGAGCTGTGCAACCCATATGCATAGTCTGGCCCAGACACACTTTCCCAGAGCTCAGCAAAGTCCAGTTTCCTCTAAGTCTCTCCTGCAGTCTCAATCTCGACCAGGGTTTCTTAGATCACGGTGAGTGTACATGCAATGCATTTGATCAGGTAAATACTAAAGGCACTGTGGTAATTTTTGTAATTGCTGTTTTCTTCTCAACATAGGGGCTGTGATCTGATCGCTAATAGAAAGCTAAGCACAAAGTCCCTTTTATGTGACACAGTGCAGTGTTTTGGATATGGAAAGGTGAGTATCAGATGGGATAAAATATTTTGTCATGCTTTGGTGTTATATTAGGACTTTAAACTCAGAGCAGATCAAAGCAGATCAGCTACAGGGCTCTTAGTGTGTAGGACAGGAAAGAAAGAGCTTTAGTCAGGGTGTTGAATCAAATAAGCAATGTGAATAAAAGCTAAGGATGCATACTATTGCCCAGAATACAATATTGATAGTTGGTAAAATATAAAATGTACCCTTTGTATAGCCCTGCTGAGTGATTGTAAGGAGTTCCCTGTGTCCTGGTTGAAGGCTGCGCTGCTCGCTAGGTGAAGACAGGATGAGCTAGGGAACCCAAGTAGCAAATAATGGAGGCACTTTGTTCTTAGACATAATGGTGCATTCTGCATTTTGTGATTTTCCAAAAGGAAAAGATGTTTTGGGGCGGCATGGTGGCTTAGTGGTTGGCATGTTCTCCTCTCAGCACTAGAGATTCCCGGTTCGAATCCCCATCTGGGTGGAGTTTCCATGTTCTCCCCATGTCCGCGTGGGTTTCCTCTGGGTTCTCCGGTTTCCTCTCACAGTCCAAAAACATGGATCAAGTCAATTGAGTTCTCCAAATTACTTCATTGACTATAAAAATTACTTTTTATGGAAAAAACAAAATCAGGGTTAAAATATGGAGCGGTTTCTTTCAGTAAGGAAAAGCATGTACTGTTTTTTCCGGACCATATAATAAGGCTCAGTCTGAATTACGGGGTCTATTTCTGTATTTGACCCACGTATAAGGCGCACCGTACTATAAGGCGCAGTCCGAATTACGACTCTATTTCTTACTTATTCTGTACGGCAGCGTATTATAAGGCACTCGCTAAAACATACGATCTACAAGAAAAGTAAAGAATGCAAAACGCTGATTTATAATTGAAGTTTATTCTACTACTTGACAAAACACACATTATTTTAATCCCTCTTCTCCCACAAATCCATCAAAGTCCTCGTCTTCTGTGTCTGAATTAAAAAGCTGTTTCACTATCGAGCACTCCGGTGTTCCCTCTCATCAATGCCTGAGTCCGTCTCGTCGCCAGGCGGCTGTTCAGCAATGATGCCGGCTTTCGCGAAAGCTCGGGCAACGGTCACAGCAGAAACCTCAGCCCAGGCGTCCACAATCCATTCACAGACGGTGGCGTAACTCGCCCGCAACTTTACTTTAAACGCCCTGTTTACGCCAATGTCCAGCGGTCGGAGTTCTTTATTTAATCCTCCCGGAATGACGGCGAGCTCCGAATTAATTTTCGGTCGCACAACAATACTTTTATAGCATTTGTAACTCAGTACACGTATAAGGCGCACCGGATTATAAGGCGCACATACGATTTCTGGGAAAATTTTAGGCTTTTATGTGCGCCTTATAGTCCGGAAAATACAGTAATTAATATTTGTGTTACTGTAACTTGTTGACACTATCTTTCACAGGTGTGCGTCGAGAAGGCGGGACTTCCTGTGGGTCTTCTCACCTCTGTTCCATTAATATCCGACTCTGAGTTGTCCCAGGCTGAAGATGAAGCACTTGCCTCGTTTTCCTGCAGCCCTTTCGTCCAAATGACCAAGTATTTTTTTTATTTTCTCATTGACTGGGAAGGGGGGGGGGTTATAATTATCAGCAGATTTACATATATACCTGTCCCTCATTTATTTTACTCATGGACTCCGTTGGGTGATTGGTTTAGTTTGTGCACGTGACTGGGTGTGTTTTGTACTTCGTTTCCGTATTCCCTCTCCCCGTGCACGTCTTTCTTTGTGGTTTTTACCCAGGTGTTAGTCGCGCTGTTTCGTTTCCCCCTTTCTGTTGGTGTCCCTACACCATTTTTAATAATAAATTCGTTTTGTTTTTTATCCCGGTGTCTCGAACTCTCCTTCCGCGCACAACCACGGAGCGACGCTGCGCATTACTCCCACGCAGGTGGTATTCGTGGGAGCGTTTTACCCGACGGACCGGTGTATTCATTCTTTCCCACGTAGCCGTTCCCGGGAAACGCTCACTAGGCGCAAGCGGTTTACGCAGTTTCCACACGTCGCCGATTTCCCGGAGAAGAACGACGAGTTTCTAATAATATATATATATATATATATATATATATATATTAGGGGTGTCTTCAACTAAGGATTTTCATAGTCGAATCTGATTCGTCAGATTTTCCCTATAGTCGACTGATAGTTGAATCAGTTAAAATTTCACCACAAGATGGCGCTATAAGCGTGGTTTTTAAAAAAGATTTTTTTTTTATATTTTACTTGTTTTTCTAACAAAAGAAAACCTTTTTTTTTTGTTTGTTTTTCTTTTTTTTTCTAGAAATTAGGAGGATTTTATTTGACAAAAGGCTATATATATAACGAAAACAAAGACATTTCATGTAAAAACTAATGCTTAGCAGCAGCCATAGGCACCCCCATGTGGTCAAAATGGTACATTTGACTATGAGGTTCATAGTCGACTACGGTTCTCCAAATCGAATCGTCGAATCAGCGAATATTGCAGCTCACCCCTAATATATATATATATATATATATATATATATATATATATATATATATATATATATATATATATATATATATATATATATATATATATATATATACACTTTTTAATATATTTTTCTATTTCTGTGTTTTAGCTAATTTGTGTTACTGGTTTCTTAATTTTCCTAAGGGAGTCCTTAGCTTTTCAGTTTAGGTTGGTTAAATCGGGGATATCTGATTATAGTTTATTGTAAAGTCAGAATAGTGAACAGGTCTCTGTGTGCAGTTACAGCTGGAGAGGGATTCGTGTTACTGTGAAGGAGCTGGACGATGTGAAGCAGCATGGCTACCAGGACCTACTGATCACTGAGCTGGAGTTCTGTCGGTAAATACCTCCATCACATCTCCAACACCTCCTGCAGAGCACAGAGACTAACCCTGCAGTGATAGCTTTCTAAAGTGTGTTTAGACGATGCACTGACTTTGCATCAGTATTAATTTAACTCTTTCACTACAGTTGACTTAACATGAGGCCTAATGAACCACATTCTCGGATAGTCAACAAGAAGTCTCTCTGATATGATGATCTTTGTGTGTGTGTGACATAGCCGACTTTTTCACCCTCACCTGCTGCAGCTGATGGCTGTGAGCATGCCCTCGGATTTGCAGCAAAGCAGGCTGGTGTATGAAAGAGTTCATGTGGGCTCACTGTACACACTCTTGTACCAAAGGGTAACACTAACACTGCACATAAAAAACACAAACACATCAATTTACATAATTAAGGGAGTACACATATTAGACTGTATTATGGTATGATCGTGTGTGTATATGTTTGTTATCCAGCGAGCAGATTTTCCAGTCCTTCAGGAGAGTGTGCTGTTGGTAATGGTTCTGCAGGTGTGCGAGGCTGTGCACTATCTGCACACTCAGTCTCTGGTCCTGCGCTCTCTTTCCTCGCACTCTGTCCTTATCGTACACCCAGGGGTTGTAAAGATCACCGGCCTCAGCTTTATCACATCCAGGTAACATTCACATCCACTATAGCTGTGATCGATCTGTCTGTGTGCTGTATGTAGTCATACAGACTCAATGAACACCTACCCATTAACTATGTGCAATTCATTCATTCATTCATTATCTTCCGCTTTATCCTCTATTAGGGTCGCGGTGGGGTTCCCCATGCCCATCTAGGGGAGAACGTCTCGGGCGCTGGACAGATACACCCAGGACAGGGCGCCAATCTATCGCTGGGCACACACTCACTCACACAAACACACTCTATTTGGGGCAATTTGGAGAACTCAATTGACTTGATCCATGTTTTTGGACTGTGGGAGGAAACCGGAGAACCCGGAGGAAACCCACGCAGACACGGGGAGAACATGAAAACTCCACCCATATGGGGATTCGAACCACTCTAACAACTAAGCCACTATGTGCAATCTTATTCTTTATTTCATTCATTCATTATCTCCCGCTTTATCCTCTATTAGGGTCACGGTGGGGTTCTCCATGCCCATCCAGGGGAGAACATCTCAGGCGCTGGGCAGATAGACCCAGGACAGGGCACCAATCTATCACTGGGCACACACTCACTCACACAAACACACTCTATTTGGGGCAATTTGGAGAACTCAATTGACTTGATCCATGTTTTTGGACTGTGGGAGGAAACCGGAGAACCCGGAGGAAACCCACGCGGACACGGGGAGAACATGGAAACTCCACCCAGATGGTGATTCGAACCGGGAATCCCTAGCGCTGAGAGGCGAACGTGCTAACCACTAAGCCACCGTGCCGCCTATTCTTTATTTATTTGGTAATATTTTATACAGCCTCTACACATTCACAATGAATGTTGGTGTTTTTATTATTTTGAGCTTGTATTTTATAATATATTATTTAGCTTATATTCAGTTCTGGGCAAAACTATTTGGAAACTAGTGAGTATTTAACATTATGGTCCATTTATAAATGTTGAAGTCATTTATTAAAATTGAGAAGTGAAAATGTACATGGTGCTTGACATGTAAATGAGCAGGTGTAATGTGTTTAGTCTGATGGTGTTTGTGTTTGTGCAGTGAAGAAGATCAGTGCTGCAGTTCGTCTCGGCTGCCCCTTCCTGTCACCCTGTATAACTGGGCAGCTCCAGAAGTGATTAGGGGAAAACAGTGTTCAAGAAAAGCAGACATATATAGCATCTGTGCTCTTATTCAGGAGCTTTACACTGGTACAGAAACACACACACACACACACACACACAGATACACACACAACTGAGCCCAAACTGCTGGTTCTAGTCGCTGTTTATGTGTTTGTGTGTGTTTAGATGAGATACCATGGGGCTCAGTGGATCCACGGAGGATAAAGCGGGCTATAGATGCAGGTCAGGCTCTTTGTGTACATTCACTTGTACCACAGCCATATTATAGACTGCTTCTGAGTGGGCTGAGTCCCAAAGCCCAGGATCGAACCTGCAGCCTTCAGGATCTATGCTATACACTACGAGCTGACCTCAGGGTGAGTTGTTTACTAATTTAGTACAGCTACAGGTCTGTCTAAAATCTGGCTAAATGACTGTAACAGGATTGTAAGTACATGGTATCTGGTAATTCCAGGAGTTGAGAGACAGAAAGAAACCTAAGAACACCTGGAGGACAGAGGTCAGGAATATGGAAGCATCTGAGGAACCAGGTGAGATCTATTACTTTATATTAGGGGTGTCTTCAACTAAGGATTTTCATAGTCGAATCTGATTCGTCAGATTTTCCCTATAGTCGACTGATGGTCGAATCAGTTCAAATTTCACCACAAGATGGCGCTATAAGCGTGGTTTTTAAAAAAGATTTTTTTTTATATTTTACTTGTTTTTCTAGAGCACCGTAAATTGCTCTTTACTTTCTTGGATTCGTTTTTATCTTTTTCAAAAAACTCCCATACTTTGGAAGCTTTTTTAGTACCCATAGCCATCATGGAAAAATACACCGGTAGATGCTAACGGCCCTGTAGCGTGTTCAGCTCTGCTCATTTGGAATGTGCAACTAACTGCAGGGGGAGCTTTATTAATGTGTAGCCTATTGTTAAAGCGCACAGATCATTTAAAAAAAAAAATATTAATAGAAATTAGGATGATTTTATTTGACAAAAGGCTATATATATAACAAAAACAAAGACATTTCATGTAAAAACTAATACTTAGCAGCCGCCATGGGCACCCCCATGTGGTCAAAATGGTACATTCGACTATGAGGTTCATAGTCAACTACGGTTCTCCGAATCGAATCGTCGAATCAGCGAATATTGCAGCTCACCCCTACTTTATATCAATTCAGTTTTAAGTGACAAAACTCTGTATCTGACTGATGCATTCAAACAGTTTGTAAAGAATATGGTAGTTCCTGACCTATTTCACTTGTGCTGTTTTCTCACATGTCCTGTGGGTGGTGCCTGTAAAATCAGGAGTTACACCCACACAGTTAAAGACTAAGCACCAGCTAATATTAATTTATTATTTTCCACTTGATTCCCTACCTGGGTCACGGGGGTTTTTCTCATTGGTTTCTTTCGGGTTTTCTGGTTTTGTCCCATAGTGCAAAAACATGGCTTCTCTAAATTGCCACATATTGTGCATGTCTCTGCGAGTAAGTGTGCCCAGTGGTAGATTGGCGCCCTGTCCTGGGTGTATTCCGCTCAGCACCCGAAACATTCTCCCCTGAATGGGGTACCCCGAGACCCTAGTAGAGGATTAAGCAGAAGAGAATGAATGAGTATGCTGTTTACTAGGGGTGTCTTCAACTAAGGATTTTCATAGTCGAATCTGATTCGTCAGATTTTTCCTATAGTCGACTGATAGTCGAATCAGTTAAAATTTCATAAGTGTGGTTTTTAAAAAAGTGGTTTTTACTTGTTTTTCTAGAGCACCGTAAATGGGATCCCCGTTCTGGACTTTTGCGCTGATGTTGGTTGTTGTCGTGTGATATGCAAGAATTAGATGACATAACTTGCACTTTACTTTCTTGGGTTCGTTTTTATCTTTTTCAAAAACTCCCATACTTTGGAAGCTTTTTTAGTACCCATAGCCATCATGGAAAAATACACTAACGATGTAGTAGATGCTAACGGCCCTGTAACGTGTTCAGCTCTGCTCATTTGGAATGTGCAACTAACTGCAGGGGGAGCTTTATAAATGTGTAGCCTATTGTTAAAGCGCACACATCATTTAAAAAAAAAATATTAACAGAAATTAGTATGATTTTATTTGACAAAAGGCTATATATATAACGAAAACAAGGACATTTCATTTAAAAACTAATACTTAGCAGCAGCCATGGGCACCCCCATGTGGTCAAAATGGTACATTCTCCGAATTGAATCGTCGAATCAGCAAATATTGCAGCTCACCCCTACTGTTTACAACTTTAATAATTTGAATAAAACGTGATTTCTTCTCCCAGATCTGCAAATGATGCACCATGAGATTCAGGATCATCTTCAGCCCCTGGACAACTTCCAGGAGAAAGAAATTGACAGGAGAAGTTCAAGTACGAGCCTCCAGGACTCCGAATTTTCAGCTAACGAACACCATGAGGACTTCCAGAAAGCCTTTCATCAAGTCAGGAACCTGGCATCAGAAACCATTCTGAATCAGAAGGTGTCCCAGATGCTGGTGCAGGAGGCGGAGAGCATCCTGCATGCTGCTGAGTCAGACATCGTCAACTGCATGAGCCCCCGATACCCAGAGATTGATGAGGAAGATATTTATGATAGATGGATACCTGGGAAGGTGCAGGTGTTCCAATCATTGGGACCTCCTTCCATGTACAATCCGAATAATTACCTCTGGGACAAAGAGGAGGAAGTGAGCAAGTTTTATTCTGCTGTTGAAGAGAGCTTTCATTGTTCTGAGGTATACAGCCATCGTGGGGTCTCTGAAAGGTAAGTAACACCCCAGTGATTTGTGAAGGATTACTGTACATGCTCATTGGTTCAGTAATGAGTTTATTCCTGTCTGATTTCCCTTGTCGGGAGCGAAGGATTAAGCGTGCACTTGTTAATTCATGAAAAAAAACGTTGGTTTAGTCAAATTAGTGTTAGAAGTAGCGGATATTTATTGTTGGGTTGCAGTTTTTTGGTGACCTGGATTTCGATGTGGATGATTCTGCCAAATATGCGTTAGCACGTAGGAAATTTTTCAACAAGCATATTTTACAATGCGCTGCTCCAGTACTGCTGTAAATCCCAGAACCACAATCTTCCACACGGTTGATTCGAATGAAGCACTGTATGTCATTTCTGTGTATGGTTTCCATTCGTGGTCCATGCTTTTAAACTGAGCTACACTTAGCATGGCATGCTTAGAGGTGTTTACAGCTAAGTAGAGCTGTATTCAACTAAGGATTTTCATAGTCGAATCTGATTCGTCAGATTTTCAGTATAGTCCACTGATAGTCGAATCAGTTAAAATTTTACCACAAGATGGCGCTATAAGCTTGTTTTTTAAAAAAAGATTTTTTTTTATATTTTACTTGTTTTTCTAGAGCACCGTAAATGGGTTAAAGCGCACACATCATTAAAAAAAAAGAAATTAGGATGTGTAACAATCACCTGCGGCACCTGTCCCTCGTTTGGTTTCTGATTATCTCACTTGGGTGATTGGTTGGGTTAGTGCACGTCTTTAATTTGTGGTTACCTTACCCGATGTTGCTTTGTTCGTTTACCCCCTTTCTGTTGGTGCTTCGGCACCACTTTTTTAATAAATTCTAGTTTTGGTTTTTATCCCGGTGTTCCAGTTTTTCTCCATCAGCATTTCTGCATTTGTTCCGCGCAGGTCGCACTCGTGGGAGCGTCTCCCTCTGTTTAGACCGGCCGACGCTGTGGCTTACGCGTAGCCGGATCCCGGGAGACGCTCATTATGCGCGAGCGGCGTTCGCGATTTCCCCGCGGAGCCGCTCATCTCCGGGGAAAGACGGACATTTGTGACAGGATGATTTTATTTGACAAAAGGCTATATATATAACGAAAACAAAGACATTTCATGTAAAAACTAATGCTTAGCAGCAGCCATGGGCACCCCCATGTGGTCAAAATGGTACATTCGACTATGAGGTTCATAGTCGACTACGGTTCTCCGAATCGAATCGTCGAATCAGCGAATATTGCAGCTCACCCCTACAGCTAAGGAAGTGATTTTCAATTATTTTCTGTTAAGCCTCCCTAGGAAGAAGAAAACATTTTGCGCCCCCCCCCCCTACACACACACACTCACACTCACCTCCCCCCCCCACATGATTTATCCTCCCAAATTTATCAAATATGGGATAAATTATTTTTACACGCCCACTGTGGTAAGATTTGTCTATAAATTTGTTATGTACCCCTCTTTTATAACAATGTCTCCTTATTAACAATAAAGAAAACAAAAAAAGAAAGAAATAGAGATCAGCTTAGAACAAAGAATAGTTTGATTAACTTTGTTTTTTAGTTTGTAACAGAAATGAATGAAATCCTTATTTAAACTAGAAACATTTTTGAACTGACTGGCATTTGATACTGAAAAATTTAATTAAATAAAACCAATAAATAATAATAAATTCAAATTCACCAGCAATATTAATTCAGGAGCACAATTTATTAACACTTTAACCTGCAAAACTAAAATGAATACAACAATTTGTGCTGTTTTTTTTTTTTGAGGAAGTCAGAACTGATGTTTACAACACGTCCGTTTTGCAGCACAGCTTTTCTGAAGTAGCTTTCATAAAGCGGGATGATCGCTGGCTCTGCGCGTCACGTTTACGATTTAAAAACTCAAGCGGTTTATCAGCGTGATTGGGGTGTAATGTCTTTAAGTGACGCCTTCATTTATTTGGCTTCACGCTGTCCGCTGCCAACATTTTAAGACACAGAAGACACGTCGGTCTTTCTTCGTCTCCCACCTTTAGTTACAGTGAAGTTACAGTTACAGTGAATCCAGGTGCTACATATGCTTCGACATATAGTTTTCGGTTGACTTTTGTTGCTCTCATTATCTTCGTCTCTCTCCTCATCTCTGTTAAATATTTCTCCATGTTGTCTCTTGAGGGTTTGTTCAGTACACTTAATATCACTTGCTCTGTGATTTCTTGTTATGCCCCCCCCATGCCCCACTTTTTGAGAAGCACTGAGCTAAGGTGAAACTCGTGAACAACGTGGCTCAGACGTAGAGCTTGCATCTTAATTTTAGTTCCACCTTGTATTTTTGTCTTTGCGCGTTTCATACCATTGTATTCTGCATGCAAAAGAGTATATTGAAGCACGTCGCCCATACCAATTGATGAATACAACGTACTGTTACACCCCTAATATGTATGGATTGAATCTAATCAGGGGGCACGGTGGCTTAGTGGTTAGCACGTTCGCCTCTCAGCGCTAGGGATTCCTGGTTCGAATCCCCATCTGGGTGGAGTTTCCATGTTCTCCCCGTGTCTGTGTGGGTCTCCTCCGGGTTCTCCGGTTTCCTCCCACAGTCCAAAAACATGGATCAAGTCAATTGAGTTCTCCAAATTGCCCCATATAGAGTGTGTCTGTGTGAGTGAGTGTGTGCCCGATGGATTGGCGCCCTGTCCTAGGTGTATCTGCCCGGTGCCCGAGATGTTCTCCCCTGGATGGGCATGGGGAACCCCACCGCGACCCTAGTAGAGGATAAAGCGGGAGATAATGAATGAATGAATGAATACATTTTTTTCCATAGCTGATTGTTAGTTAGTTCATTTGTTAATTAATTTTTTTTCAATAGCTGATTGTTAATTAGTTCATTTGTTCATTTATTTTTTTCCAATAGGCTACAGAACAGACAATATTTGGTTCATTACTGAGGGCAACTGAGTATCATGTGTTATTTGGAATTGACTTTTGTTGTTAAGTGAGGGATGTTTAGATGATACATTATTTCTTTCATTAATTACAGGAAATGTTAACTTAAACATATTAAAATTACTATATATAATACTGTCCTAGGTCTATCTGCCCAGCGCCCGAAACATTCTCCCCTGGATGGGCATGGGGAACCCCACCGCGACCCTAATAGAGGATAAAGCGGGAGATAATGAATGAATGAATGAATCCAATAATATGAAGTCAAAATGTATGGAACTGAAAGCCATCAGGTTGTTGGGTGAAAGATGGATGTACACATGAGTGAATTAAAGCATTAAAACAGACATTCATGATATAAAAGCTCATTGTTCTCTGTACCCTGTGGATGCTTTTCCTTTTTTACACAGGTTCACAGGTTGTAGTTTAGATCTTTATGCTGTTCTGTAATTTTAGGTTGATAAATGAAGAAGACATCCAGGAGCAGGGGGATCAGCAGGATGTCGAACTCACAAGTAACTTTCCACATCCACAAACGCAATTATCTACAGTACAGTAAACATTGCTGTTAGTGTGTGATGGAGATTAACGACTCCGTTTAATTTTATACAACACTTTATCATCCAGCGGCACGGTGGCTTAGTGGTTAGCACGTTCGCCTCTCAGCACTAGGGCTTCCCGGTTCGAATCCCCATCTGGGTGGAGTTTGCATGTTCTCCCCGTGTCCCTGTGGGTTTCCTCCGGGTTCTCCGCTTTCCTCCCACAGTCCAAAAACATGGATGAAGTCAATTGTGTTCTCCAAATTGCCCCATATAGAGTCTGTGTGAGTGAGTGAGTGTGTGCCCAGCGATAGATTGGCACCCTGTCCTGGATGTATCTGCCCAGCGCCCGAGACTTTCTCCCCTGGATGGGCATGGGGAACCCCACTGCGACCCTAATAGAGATTAAAGCGGAAGATAATTAATGGATGGACTTTATCATCCATTCATCCTGCAAATTTTTTTTTTTTAATTGTCTTCATTCCATTATTCATTCATTCATTTATTGTCTTCCACTTAATTCTATATAAGGGTCGAGAAGGGTTTCCCATGCCTGGGGCATTTTTGAGTGCTGGGTGGATAGAGCACCCAGGACAGAGCACCACTCTATCACTAGACACACTCACTCACACTAACACACACACAAACACACACTATATAGTGCAATTTAGAGCATTCAATTTCCCTTGTACCCATGTTTTTGGACTGTGGGAGGAAACCAGAGAACACTAAGATAACTCATGCGGACACAGGGAGAACATGGAGACTCCTCACAGATTGGGATTTGAACCTGGCTCCCCAGTGCTAAGAGCCAAACGTTCTAACCACTGAACCACCACACAATCTGATAATGCATTCTTACTGTGCTCATCTTCTAATCCTGCTTCGTAGGAGACCCGGATGAGAGTGAAGAGAGTGAGGATCACCTGGAGTGGGCAGGGCAAACTGAATCACCACCGAGTCCACACAGCACACATTTCCCACCATGCAGCAGCACGCCATACAACCTAGGTAATAATTTACAGTCCAGTTTCCACAATCAATACCACAGTCATTAAATTCACAATCACCAGCTGTTACTAACTTTCTGAATATACTGTATAATGTAGTTAACTGTAACTGATAACTGTATAGGACCCTGCAGTTGTAATGTGTGTAGTGGTGATGATGATGGTCTGATGCTGGCACTTACAGTACATGATTACATGCTACATGCCTTGTTTATATAAATTCCATCTAGCTGTTAGAATGTCCGTCTCTCCCCGGGAGAGGGCGGCTTACGCGGAGGAATTGCGCAACACCCTCTTGCGCCTAGTGAGCGCTCCCGGGTACCGACCACGCGGACCACCCGGGTCGGTACCTGGTTGAACACAGAAGGAGAGTCCGAGAGACACCGGGATAAAATCCAAAATGAGAATTTATTAAAAATCGGTGACGGGACACCAACTGAAAGGGGGGAACAAACGAACAAAGTAACATGGGTATACAAAACCACAAACAAAAACGTGCGCCGACTGACAGGAAAACTAAGAATAAATAACAAATCCAACTAAACACGTGCACAAAACAAACCAATCACCCAACTGAAACAATTAAGGACCAAACGAGGGACAGGTGCCACAGGCACCTGTGACACTAGCATAAGTGTAAGTTGTGTTTGAACCCTGGTTCCTGCTTATACACCCTAACAGGTTCAGCACTGACTTGGTCAAATAATTTTGTTGGAAAAATACAATAACTTCACAACCACAAAAACATTATTTATGTATTCCTCTTTGTCTTTAAAAAACTACACACAGACACACCCATAGCCCTACTGTGAGTTTACTGCACATCGAAACCCATACGGTAAAGTCAAGAAAAGTTCAGCAGATTAAAATAAACAGTTTCCAATAGTTTAATATGCTTTGGGCTGCAGTAAAGATCTGGGTCTGTCGGAGTATTAGTGACCTCTGGTGCACATGGTTACTGACCTTTGCTTAATAGTTTTCAATGTTTTGAAAAGATGTTTAAAACTATTCCAATATTTAATAAAGAGTTGGATTTTAAAACTTCACTTCATCTTCAATGTAACTAGGAACTAAAGAAAGAAACTTAAGAAAGGAACTGGTAAAGGAACAGAGAGGGGAATAAAAAGAACATCAAATAAAGAAACTCAAAAATGCACAAAACCTCAGTTTTACTTAATAACAGCTGCAGGAAATGTAATTGTTAATATGAGTAACATTTACATTACATCACAGTGTCTGGAAACAACCCCACAGGTACCAACATTATTTATTAGTTATTAGGGTTTCAGGGAGGTAGCCTCCTGTTCATTATTCACACATTGTGATATGAAATGTTGGTATAGATGCTGTAAGGTGCACTGCAGGGGTGAGGGTAATAGTGCTGCACCTCAGTTCTCACTAAAACAGGAGTTTAAAACATGATGGTTTGTTGTTTTTTGCAGTGGTGCATTTGGACCACAGCCCTCCCCACAGCGAGTGACCCCAGTGCAGGTTTGCAGGTGGAGCCTGTTGCTTAAGTGTAAGGTGGAACCCTCCACAAAAGGAATTGTGTTCATGACACATATGTTCTTTATATTTATTTAGAATGTTTTATATTTTGAAGTTTTTCAATAAACATTAGAAATAGTTCGACGTGTGACGCTGTGTAAAGGATTTGGTGACATCTAGTGGTACGCCTGCTAATTGCAACCAACTTACCCACGTTGCGAGTATTATGGTGATAGATAATATATACAGACCTCACCCACGCCCATTTTTGTGTTCTATTCTCTTACATTAATTTCTCCAGTTTGATTTCTCTTCTTATCTAAAAATTATTACTTTGTAGTTCAGAAATTCAGAATTACAAAGTCTGTCTCTCTGATCACAATCACACATGTTCATAACTACACATTCAGGATTACACACTGAGAGGAAATTAAACCTGAACAACATTTACATTTGTCAATTTAGCAGACAATTTTATCCAAAGTGACTTACAAATTTGCAATTATCCCCCTGGTATTAATAAAGTATTCTGATTCGGATTTAAAGCCACACCCGAAGCAATGAGGGTTAAGGGTCTTGCTCAAGCACCCACATTGGTAACTTCAGTGGACCTGGGATTTGAACCCCCAACCTTCTTAATTGCCCAACACACTAACCACTGAGCTACCACGCCCTTTCAACATATATGAATTACATGGCGTGTGTGTGTAATAACCTATTTTTACACAGCACTTTACATGAAGATCAAACCGAATAATAAACTAGTGCACTAGTGCACTGACACCAAGACACCAAAGTAGTAATCCCCGTCATTGAACAAATTCAACTAATCTTACTTAAACCCAATAAAACAACAGTGTATATGTTTACATATTCATTACAATTAGATGTGCTGTTAGGGGGGTTAAACAGGGAACAGGTCTCCATCACTTCATCATGTTTACATGAAAAATAATAAAGTGTGCTGGGCTCACTCACTCACACAGATCCACATCCTTGATCCATGTTTTTGGACTGTGGGAGCCATCCCACGCAGAAATGGGGAGAACATAGGAAACTCCACCCAGATTGGGATTCGAACCGGGAATCCCTAGTGCTGAGAGGAGAACATGCTAACCACTAATTTATATAAATTATAATTAGTATGTTTTAAAAAAGGTATACATGTAGCTGTATGGGAGGGTCAAGGTGGTTTAGTGGTAAGCACGTTTGCCTTTCAGTGCTGGGAATTCCAGGTTTGAATCCCAATCTGGGTGGAGCTTCCTTTTTCTCCCCGTGTCCGCGTGGGTTTCCTCTGGGTTCTCCGGTTTCCTCCCACAGTCCAAAAACCATGGATTCAAGGTTAAGTGGTTAGGTGTTGGGCTATCCATCTGAAGGTTGGGGGTTCACTGCAGTTACCAGTGTGGGTCCTTGAGCAAGACTCTTAACCCTCATTGCTCCAGGGATGTTGTGATGAACCCTGTGTTCACCTTGTAAGTCGCTTTGGATAAAAGCGTCCAATAAATGACCAAATGTAAATGTAATGTAATGTATGAGATGTCCAACTTGTCAGGTTCTACCACCTGTTTTGGTTCTGGTTCGGGTATTTTCTTTGCTCTACGCTTCCATGTGTTCTGTCATTTGTGTGTTATGAGTTTCACCCGG
This sequence comes from Corydoras sp. C115, assembly GCA_019802505.1. Lineage (NCBI taxonomy): Eukaryota > Metazoa > Chordata > Actinopteri > Siluriformes > Callichthyidae > Corydoras > Corydoras sp. C115. The sequence continues at coordinate 710,632 of JAFMOC010000140.1, forward strand.
GTTTGTGTCACATGTTTGGGGGTTTTGTGTAGGGGGCTCGTCAGGGTATATTGCTTCAGATCCGCGGTTAATTGAGTTAGTTTATGCGGGCCTTGCGTGGTTATCTCTATTGCTATTTAGGCTCGTGTCTCTGCGACTAGTGCGCTGTTTCTTGATTACCCGTTTCCACTTAGTGCTGTTCCCCGGTTGCCAGATTCCGCTTGCATGGCGGTGTGTCCCGTTTACCAGTTTGGTTAAAGTTTTCAGTTTTGAGCGAGTGTTAGCTCATTCAGGACTTGAGGGACTTTAGGTTTTATTTCTCTGTTTCCCCTTTTTGGTTCCTTGGTGTGAAAGTTTTGTTTCGATCCCTTTTATGTGCATCAATAAATTCTTTTGGACTGTGTACTGACCTTTCCCCTGTATTGTTTTGTCTGCCACCTCTTGGCTACAGTAAGTAGCGCCGACTGCCCCAGGTCCAGTGAGTCCAGTAAGTCATGACCCCCCCCCCCCCCCCCCCCCCCCCACCCTCAACATAAGTACAAATGCAGTCATAACTAAAGAATTTAGTAGTTGTCTGTGACGGCAGTATGGCAGCCCTTTGGGTCAGGGCCGTTATAATGAGAACATTTGAAGAAGTGGGTACGAATCACTGTGCTGAGGAGGAGATTGAGTGCTCAATTGATTCCAAGGATGAATCAAGTGATTCCACCTTCTCTGAGTTTATTCTCCCAGCCTTCACCCGACAGAACTACCATGGTCTCCAGTGGCTCTCCCTCCTCTTCCGGCGTCTCTAGAGCTTCCGCCAGTGCTATATGCAATCGTGATGAATGTTATAGCACGCAGCAAGGCGCTTGAGTTCCCAGTAGTCCAAGGAGTGAACCCCCGGAGCCCATCGTAGAGGCTTTCTTGGTGTTGGCATCCTTTGCGTTGTCTCTTTTTTGTGTCCAGGAGGCGATAAAGAGGAGCAGGAGGGCAGAGAGCACAGACAACACCATCAGTTCCATCGATGATGCTCTTGTTGGCACTACCAAGCTCTTCAGCTCGGCCCAGACGCCTCACCTCCGTCCAGGCGCCTCGCCTGGTCACGCCTGGCCTCACCAGGTTGGCCTACGGGTTCCAGTTGGGACTCAGCATCTGTACTGGGACAGTGTTGTTTTTGTTGGGGTGTCGTTTTCCCAGTTGCCATATAGTTTGGTTTATGCACATCTAGCATTGTTTTTAGTTTTGAGCAGGTATCAGCTCATTTACGACTTTAGTTTTCTCCGTTTCCCCTTTTTCGGTCCATGGTGTGGTAGATTTGTGTTGATCCCTTTTAAGTGTTTTAATAAATTCTTTGATACTGTGTACCTGTAACAGGTGCCTAGGGCACCTGTCACCTGTTCTGTGTTTCGTTCTGTTCGGTTGAGTTAATTAACGTTCATGTGTCATTAGTTTAGTTAACCTTATTGTCATTGGTTTGTCTTGTGCACGTGTCAGGTGTCTTTTTGTATTTATTTCCATTGTTTCTCGTCCTCGGGGCTGGTCGTTGTTTCATGTCACTAGTCCGTTTGTACCTCATGTTTTGTGGTGTCCCTACACCTTTAATAAACCCGATTTTCTGCTACCTGCGTGCCTGGCTCCCTTCAGCGCGTTAAAGCGTGGCGGCTCTGCGCTTCCTATGCACAGTCGCTTCATTCCGAGGTAGACTGCCGTGACAGTACCGACTTCCCCCTGTATTGTTTTGTCTGCCACCTCTTGGCTACAATAAGTAGCAAACTGTACTTAGCCAAGATGTAATGCTAAAATGCAAAATCATTGAAATCATGATTAAAAATCATGGAAATAAAGAATAACTTTAATGTCTTCATAGGTATTACTGTAAGAGGGTTAGAAGCAGTAAAGAGCTGTTTCTTACATTTATCATATTTTAACATCAAGCCAATATAACCTAAGTGAACACAAAATGCAGTTTTAAACAATTAATAAATCATTTATTAAGGGGGGGGGGGTGGCACAGTGGTTAGCACATTCGCCTCTCAGCACTAGGGATTCCCGGTTCGAATTCCCATCTGGGTGGAGTTTCCATGTTCTCCCCGTGTCTGTGTGGGTTTCCTCCGGGTTCTCCGGTTTCCTCCCACAGTCCAAAAACATGGATCAAGTCAATTGAGTTCTCCAAATTGCCCCATATAGAGTGTGTTTGTGTGAGTGAGTGTGTGCCCAGCGATAGGTTGGCGCCCTGTCCTGGGTCTATCTGCCCGACGCCCAAAATGTTCTCCCCTGGATGGGCCCACCGCGACCCTAATAGAGGATAAAGCAGAAGATAATGAATGAATATATTGTTGCTTTAAATATGTAGGCAGTGTTGGGCAAGCTGCTTGTAGAATGTGAAAAGCGAACGTCTGCTGAATGTCGAATATCAAACTAACTTTAGCGACGTGCTAAGCTGTTAGTTACTAACAATAACTGAAGATTTACTGCACAAACAAAGAAATATAGCAAGTTAAGTTACAGAAATATGGCAAAATTAACATAATTACTTCACGTTGTACCAACCTAATGTCAGTTAAGTCAGACACACTAATTAAAACATTTATTGAAGAGCGGCGATGGTCTAACACGCAGCAATTATAAATATATAATTCAGTCTGAATAACGAGAGCTTTTTGATACAAAAAACCCTATTTATATGCTAATCGAATTCATTCTAATTTAATTTTTTAAAACAACGCCAAAATCAACACACAACGTAGCTGTTTATATACATTCTGGCTCTTAATTTAGGGAATTGTTTAGGTCACAATTTAGCTCGCAGGCCGAACAGGATAAACATTTATTCATTTGAACATTGAATGTAAATGTTTTCTGAACATGAATAGAAATAAAAACAAAAAAAAATATTTAGGAAATAATTTTCCACAATAAATAAACTTTATATAAAATACAATACGTCTATAAAAATAACTCTTGTCAAAATTATAAAAGTTACAACTATGAACATGCTGCAAAAAAACATAAAATGAAATAAATATGCTTTTACACAAAAGTGTAAAATGGTCTTTGGCCATTGTAGAAAAATAAACTTAAACTTTAAATATCCTTAAACATTTCTGCTTTCCAGAAGGGAGACAAGAGAGACAGATTTTTTTCCAGTATCGGGAGTAAAGTTACCGTAATAACTATGTTGTCTGTAAAGAGCAGCTTCTCAGCTTTCAGAAACCGTCAGATATTTTCTGTAGGCGCAAACTATTGCAAAGTTACGGAATTTCAAACAAAACCTTTTTAAAACTGTCTCATCTGCGACCGACTCATAAAATGGATTCAAGCTTTTTTGCCGAAGCTCAGATTAATTTATTAAAATATTTCATTTTATCCAATATAACTAATAAATGGCTAGGGATTCCCGGTTCGAATCCCCATCTGGGTGGAGTTTCCATGTTCTCCCCGTGTCTGCGTGAGTTTCCTCCGGGTTCTCCGATTTCGTCCCACAGTCCAAAAACATGGATCAAGTCAATTGAGTTCTCCAAATTGCCCCATATAGAGTGTGTATGTGTGAGTGAGTGTGTGCCCAGCGATGGATTGGCGCCCTGTCCTGGGTCTATCTGCCCAGCGCCCGAGACGTTCTCCCCTGGATGGGCATGAGGAACCCCACCGCGACCCTAATAGAGGATATAAGCGGGAGATAATGAATGAATGAACTAATGAATGATCAAACACAATGAATGTAACAACAGTTTGAAAAGGGATAAAAAACATTCATGAAAGGGCAATTTTTAAAGAGGACAGAGGGGGAATAAAGGATCTGGGCTAAAGCCCCTGAAGTTTCTAAACCCTAACAACGCCCCCGCCTGGTTGTATGATGTTTTGCATTGCGTGTTGTTGCAATAAAGCAACACAAGGCGGAACAATGATTGGGAGTCGTGTTGAACACTTGCTAGCTGCGCATGCCGTGCTAAGCACAGCTCAGTTTAGAGGTGGAGTTTGGACCACGCGTGGGAAAGATCCACGCATATTACACACGCTGTTTTATTCACATTAACCGTTTTTGGAGGATTTTGGTTCCCTGTAAATTACAATAGCACTGGAGCAGCGCAGGGAGATCGAACACGAACGGTTTGTCGGCGTCGTGCTGCAGTTGTGAGGTATGTTTGTTTGTTCATGTACCGAAAACCAGAGCTGTAACTAAAAATGAAAAACATGTAACCGACAACTAGTCATGAGGCCTCAATGAGTGTGGGGCATATTTACCCGAACTGCGTCGACACTATTGAAACTGTTTTGCTGTATCACTTAATGGCGACATCTGCTGGACTTAAAAAGTCATTACAGGCAACCAATTAAATACGGGAAACGATCCCACCTTCATCATTCATTCATTCATTATCTCCCGCTTTATCCTCTATTAGGGTCGCGGTGGGGTTCCCCATGCCCATCCAGGGGAGAACGTCTTGGGCGCTGGGCAGATACACCCAGGACAGGGTGCCAATCCATCGCTGGGCACACACTCACTCACACAGACACTCTCTATATGGGGCAATTTTGAGAATTCAATTGACTTGATCCATGTTTTTGGACTGTGGGAGGAAACCGGAGAACCTGAAGTAAACCCACGCAGACACGGGGAGAACATGGAAACTATATATATATATATATATATAATGAAGACATTGAAATAACCTAGTACATTTATTCTATTACAAAGTTATCTAAAAGAAGATAACATTAGATAAAGCTTTAATTATCCCACAACAAGGAATTTTATAGAATTAAAGCAATAGGCAAGTGCACACTATGTAAACAAAATAACAAAGATTGAAAGATATATCATAAGAGGTGGACTGGACTATAAAAAAAAATTATGAACAGAACGATTTAACTCCAAGGAATATTTACACAGCCATACAAGTATGAAATTTATAGAGACTTTAAAAATAACAAAGGTTAAAAAAATAATTATGTATTATTATTATTATTATATATTATTATTTTCCTTAGCCGATTCCCCAAGAGCTGAGGAGATCACTAGGAGCCTGGTAGGGATGATCGTGAAGGACCTGCAACCTATCTTCATTGTGCAAGATCAGGGCTTTCAGGATTTTGTGAAGATCCTTGACCCAAAATGTAGAATTCCAAGTCGGAAAGCTTTAATGGAAGGGAAACTGCCGGTTCTTTATAAAGACTGCTCTTCCAAGGTTAGGTTTTTTTTTATTTTGTTGTCACCTACAATGTTTGGCGGAATTCTATACTAGGTCTTTTGGATCAATGAAGCTTAAATATTAAAAAGTATAGCTATCAGTATCGAATATCGCGATATTGGCCCTGTATTTACTTGGTATCGGATCGATACCAAAATTCTTGGTATCGCACAGCTCGAGTGTGGGGCATATTTACCCGAACTGCGTCGACAATCTATTGAAACTGTTTTGCTGTATCACTTAATGGCGACATCTGCTGGACTTAAAAAGTCATTACAGGCAACTTCAATTAAATACGGGAAACGATCCCACCTTCATCATTCATTCATTCATTATCTCCCGCTTTGTCCTCTATTAGGGTCGCGGTGGGGTTCCCCATGCTCATCCAGGGGAGAGCTTTTCGGGCGCTGGGCAGTTAGACCCAGGACAGGGTGCCAATCCATCGCTGGGCACACACTCACTCACACACTCACACTCTATATGGGGCAATTTGGAGAATTCAATTGACTTGATCCATGTTTTTGGACTGTGGGAGGAAACCGGAGAACCCGGAGGAAACCCACGGGGAGAACATGGAGACTCCACCCAGATGGGGATTCGAACCGGGAATCCCTAGCGCTGAGAGGTGAATGTGCTAACCACTAAGCCACTGCCCCCCCCCCCTTAATAAATGATTTATTAATTGTTTAAAACTGCATTTTGTGTTCACTTAGGTTATATTGGCTTGATGCTAAAATATGATAAATGTAAGAAACAGCTCTTTACTGCTTCTAACCCTCTTACAGTAATACCTATGAAGACATTAAAGTTATTCTTTATTTCCGCACAATGATTTAGCATTACATCTTGGCTAAGTATCAGTTTGCTACTTATTGTAGCCAAGAGGTGGCAGACAAAACAATACAGGGAAAGTCGGTACACAGTACCAAAGAATTTATTAAAACACTTCAAAGGGATCAACACAAAACTACCACACCATGGACCAAAAAAGGGGAAACGGAGAAGTCGTAAATGAGCTGATGCCCGCTCCAGCCTGTCATTTGTTAGATGTTCAATAAACGGCCTCGGAGATGCAGGTTGTTCCAAACAGATTTTAATGCAAGTTACTAAATAGTCAACCAAGTGTACAGAAAAATCATCAATGGCGGGCAACCACGATTGATGAGAGAGCTCTGCCCGAAGTCCTCTAGTTCGTCCATTTAAGTCCTTCAGGAGGGCGTGACCTGCTTCTTCTGTGTGTGCGCCCCCTCCAGACATTTCTCATGTTTACATTGACCAAAACATCTCTATCTTCAAACCCACCTGGTCCTGCTTTCTGCCCCCCTCAGGGGTATGAATTTATGACAGGGTCTTGTTGACAGTCCCATTATTCAAATCTCTTCGCTGACCCTGCAACTGGACATTCATACTCTTTCCCATGCTCATTCATCAAATAGTCATTTTCTCAGTTCCCTGAACTATTCAACTCATCATGAGTTTTACTTTACATTATTACTTTTACCAAATTACTTAAAAGTATCATAAAAACCTAACACATTACATATGTGGAACAAATGGATATTGATGCATAAGACCGTTTGTATGTACTACCATTATTGGTCATGTTGTGTACACTGTGACTGTTACAGCTACCATTACTGGACAATATTTGTTTATATATTAGTGCTGAGAGAAATTTATATGTGCAGTGGGGAGCGGGTGGGTTTTTCTTTCTTTTTTTTTTCATTGTTAAAATTTTCGCAAAAAAACCAAAACCAATAAAAAGACCTTTGATCAAAAAAAAAAAAAAAAAAAACCAAAAAAAAAGGAAACGGACTGAATAAGGTGGCTTAGTGGTTAGCATGTTCTCCTCTCAGCACTAGGGATTCCCGGTTCGAATCCCCATCTGGGTGGAGTTTCCATGTTCTCCCCGTGTCTGTGTGGGTTTCCTCCGGGTTCTCCGGTTTCCTCCCACAGTCCAAAAACATGGAGCAAGTTAATTGAGTTCTCCAAATTGCCCCATATAGAGTGTGTATTGTGAGTGAGTGAGTGTGTGCCCAGCGATGGATTGGCGCCCTGTCCTGGGTCTATCTGCCCAGCGCCTGAGACGTTCTCCCCTGGATGGGCATGGGGAACCCCACCACGACCCTAGAGATACCTCTCCCAAAGCTGTCATCCAAAAATCACAATCAGAGATCATGTGGACACCCGATCACAAGATAGAAACTTTAGAGGTGTGTTTTCCTAAATGATGAAATAAAAAAAACTTATGGAAATATCATAATAAAAGATCACACATTTTATCGACAGTATGTCCCATTATCATGTCACTAAATAATATATATGTATATATGTGTGTGTGTTGGTCTCTACAGAGTGATTTGGAGAAAATCACCCCTACACCTGTCATTTTTCAGGGACCCTCAACTTTGACATTTGTTGAAGAAATAAAAGAAGAAGTTGTTCTTATTCAGGTAATCATATTGTCAGTAGTTCATAATTATTAAATAAAAATCAAGAAATTGTGTATTACCACATAGCATTCATAAATAACCATAAATTAATTAATTTCAAGCAAGATATTGTGTTTTTGATGACATTCATAAAATAGTTCTATGTTTTATGTTCAGAAAACCTGCCCAGCGATGGATTGGCGCCCTGTCCTGGGTGTATCTGCCCAGCGCCCGAGACGTTCTCCCCTGGATGGGCATGGGGAACCCCACTGCGACCCTAATAGAGGATAAAGCGGGAGATAATGAATGAATGAATGAATGTTCAGAAAACCACAAAAATTGGGGAAAGTCAAGGAAGCCATGGTCCGATATGGGGAATTAATTCTCCACAACAACCACTTCCAACAAACAGACTCATCAAACCAGTTCAGATACACCATGATCAGCTAATGAGCATTCTGGACCCTCATACATGGCTAAGCACTGACGAGATCGATCTAGGATCTTATTATATTGCAACGATGTATCCTGACACTGATGGCTTTCAGTCATGTCTTCTGTTTTCAGCGCTTCGCCATGGAGGTATTGTTGGGACACCGGCCAAGCCATTCACTGATTATAATAAATGAAAACAATAATCATTGGGTCACAGTAAGCAACATTTTCTGTGGGTTAAATGAGGTGTCTATGACAGCCTGAACGACAACAGAGCAAATGCTGTCTTGGCTGCTTCGTCCAAAGTCACCCCATTTCACAATAAGGAAACCTGCAGTTCAAATTCAGCAGTCAGGTAGCAACTGTGGAGTCCTTGCACTAGCTTTTGCCACAGTGAAGGATTAAAACCAGAAGGATGTCCGTTTCAGGAGAAAACTCAAAGGCAAAGGCTTTACAGAGCAATGCTTGAGAAGAGAGCACCAGACTTTCCATTAAAAAAATACAAGCATTGCCAGAGAGAGACACCATTAAACTGCACAAAACTATTATACTGCACACAATAATGAGGTGATGGTCTTAGTGCACCTCATGCAACTCTTGGTACCACCCAAATTGTGTCTCTGTCCCAAAAAGTGCCTTAGACACCACAGCTGAGGAATGGCATTGTGCAAGCTGCAGTCCTTAAAATTCTTTACATAATCATTACACATTACAATGTATAAAAACTGTATTAAAGTACCCTAAATGTTAAAAGTTCTAAAGTGTTACAGAAGTTCTATATATAAATAAAAATAGAAAAGAAAACCTATATTGGTGCATATATTTTGTATTATTTAGCCTAATGTAGTTTGTTGTAGAAGTGAAGAAGTCTGATATTTTATTTAGCTTTTATTGCCGTTTAAAAGAAGCATATTTGAAAGCGATACTTGATTTTTTTCAAAGTTTGAAATCAATTTACCTAAAATTCCCACAGTAAAGATGGACCAAACTCGTACAGTAGATAGAGGGGCTACTGTAGTCTATGGCAGTAGTGGAGAAGTCTGATAACAATTTGTTATTTTGCTTTTATTACCCTTCAGAATCAGCATATTTGAAAGCGATACTTGATTTTTTTCAAAGTTTGCAAACATTCATTCATTCATTATCTCCCGCTTTATCCTCTATTAGGGTCGCGGTGGGGTTCCTCATGCCCATCCAGGGGAGAATGTCTCGGGCGCTGGGCAGATAGACCCAGGACAGGGCGCCAATCCATCGCTGGGCACACACTCACTCACACACACACTCTATATGGGGCAATTTTGAGAATTCAATTGACTTTATCCATGTTTTTGGACTGTGGGAGGAAACCGGAGAACCCGGAGGAAACCCACGCAGACACGGGGAGAACATGGAAACTCCACCCAGATGGGGATTCGAACCGGGAATCCCTAGCGCTGAGAGGTGAACGTGCTAACCACTAAGCCACCGTGCCTCCCTCTTTATAAATGTAAATATGTTCTTAAATTCATTCCCTCTACTACAATACTGTTTATTTTACAAAGTACTGTTAATAGCTGCTACATTTCCTTCAGAATAATTAAAGTATTCTATCTATCTATATATATATACACCCGGTGGCACGGTGGTTTAGTGGTTGGCATGTTCTCCTCTCAGCACTAGGGATTCCCGGTTCGAATCCCCATCTGGGTGGAGTTTCCATGTTCTCCCCGTGTCTGCGTGGGTTTTCTCCGAGTTCTCCGGTTTCCTCCCACAGTCCAAAAACATGGATCAAGTCAATTGAATTCTCAAAATTGCCCCATATAGAGTGTGTTTGTGTGAGTGAGTGTGTGCCCAGCGATGGATTGGCGCCCTGTCCTGGGTCTATCTGCCCAGCGCCCGAGACGTTCTCCCCTGGATGGGCATGGGGAACCCCACCGCGACCCTAATAGAGGATAAAGCGGGAGAGAATGAATGAATGAATACACACACCCTGCTGCTTAGAGAAAAATTAAATACTGCTGTTTCAACTGAAGAGCTTTTAGATTTCATGATAAAGAGTAATAAATTATACAGTCTTTAAACAGAACCCCACTTTTATTTCAACTTCAACAACCTTCTTTATCAGTTCATTTATTTATCATCAGGAGCTTCCTTATTTTGACATTATTATTATTATGAAATGATAACAGCTGTGTGTGTGTGTGTGTGTGTGTGTAGGAGGAGGTGTGGCCCCTCTTCCTCGGGTGCAGTACAGTGCAGTGTGTCTTTGTGCTTCAGTTCCGTCAGATTGGGGTCATGAGGGCAGAGAAATCAGACCTTTTCCATCCTGATGCACAAGCGAGAGGTGCTGCAGCACCCTGATCGCCGCCTCGCTGACCTTCATCTGCAGCTTCCTCATGTTCTGCAGACTCAATGCCGATCTGAAGGACAAACACACAAACTTCCGTTAATTTGTCCAGAGGTGTTTGCTGGTAGACAGTGTTGGTGTGTGTGGACTGTGTGTGACTAAAACCTGTTGGTGTCTGTAGTGAGGTGTTCTGTGAGCTGTTTGTACAGAACGTTCAGCTCACTGAGCTTTAGATTCCCCCGCACGCTGCGTGGAACTGACGCAAACTCTTCCTCACTGATCTCCTTTAACCTCACCGGTGCTGCTGCTGCGCACAAAGAGCGAGAAACACCTCTCCATCATTTCAATCTGTGAACGATAACCGCTCCCATTCCGGAATAAATCATCACGTTCAATCTTTACATAATTACAATTTTGACATTCCTATGGAAGAAATCTTTCATCTACTTGCATGCTCACAACTGCACACAAACAGGTGTTCAGATCCTGGTTTCTTCAAATTGTCTTTCTCTTCGTTCATTTATAAAATCAGTTAAAAGAATAGTTTTAAATAAATAAATAAATAAATCTATACTGGAAATTGTAATTAATTTTAGTAGATGAAGGTAAATGTATGGGTGTGTGTGTATTTATATATGTATGCGTATGGGCATATGTGTATTAATGCGTAGATACATATATGGATATACATATAATATGTAGATGTTTATGTATGTGTATATATATATATATATATATATATATATATATATATATATATATATATATATATATATATATTTATTATTATTATTTTTTTTTTTGGGCGGCACGGTGGCTTAGTAGTTACCACGTTCTCCTCTCAGCGCTAGGGATTCCCAGTTCGAATCCCCATCTGGGTGGAGTTTCCATGTTCTCCCCGTGTCTGCGTGGGTTTCCTCCGGGTTCTCCGGTTTCCTCCCACAGTTCAAAAACATGGATCAAGTCAATTGAATTCTCCAAATTGCCCCATATAGAGTGTGTCTGTGTGAGTGAGTGTGTGCCCAGCGATGGATTGGCGCCCTGTCCTGGGTCTATCTGCCCAGCGCCCGAGACGTTCTCCCCTTGATGGGCATGGGGAACCCCACTGCGACGCTAATAGAGGATAAAGCGGGAGATAATGAATGAATGAATTATAATTATTTGATTTTATTTTTTTCTTTTGGTCTTTTCTTCTTCCCTCCCACCACTTTCGTATACCTCTTTTTTTTCTTTTCTGTTTCCTTTTCCATCTTCATGTTTGCTGTACCGATATGATCCCCAAAAGAATTTATAATAAAGTGTTAAATATATACCAAGTGGAGCATCATGGTGAAATGCCTGTATGCTCCACTTGTAAAATTAAAACTGTTGGGCCTGATTTAGACACTCAGACATCAATCCTGAGTTTCACAGTGCCAGACAAGACACGGAAAAAAATTTAATTGAATTTAATTTTTACATAATTAAAAATCTGATAATCAATAAGACCATAATCAGGTTTCCATGGTCTGAGGTCTATCTGACTTACAGCTTCTCTCTGTGCTCGGAGTTTCTGACGCCACCTGAGACAGAGAGAGAGGTTTAGGTAAACATGATGAGATAAGCGTAATATATGTGTAACGAACAGGTGTTAATTACCTGGACTGAGAGAACTGACACTGATGAACAGAGAGAGTCTCGTGCTTCCTGTTCTTCATCTGTCATAGGAGGAACCTATAATTGCAAAAGAACATTAAAGGAAGTGAACAGCATTACAGACACGAGTTTTAAAGAGACAGACAGATAGATAGCGAGATTCTCTCTCTATATATATATCTATCTGTCTATATATTATATATATATATATATAGAGAGAGAGAGAGAGAGAGAGAGAGAGAGAGAGAGAGAGAGAGAGAGAGAGAGAGAGAGAGAGAGATTGATTAGTGGTTCCCAATTCCAAGTTTTCCATGTTCTCCCCATTTCTACACTTCCCTCCGGGTTCAAGGTAAATTATTCATTCATTCATTATCTTCCGCTTTATCCCCTATTAGGGTCGGGGTGGGGTTCCCCATGCCCATCCAGGGGAGAACGTCTCGGGCGCTGGGCAGATACACCCAGGACAGGGCGCCACTCCATCACTGGGCACACACTCACTCACTCAAGCACACTATATGGGGCAATTTGGAGAACTCAATTAACTTGATCCATGTTTTTGGACTGTGGGAGGAAACCGGAGAACCTGGAGGAAACCCACGCGGACACGGAGAGAACATGGAAACTCCACCCAGATGGGGATTCGAACCGGGAATCCCTAGCGCTGAGAAGCGAACGTGCTAAACACTAAGCCACCGTGCCGGCAAATTATTCATTCATTTATTATCTCCCGCTTTATCCTCTAGTAGGGTCGCGGTGGGGTTCCCCATGCCCATCCAGGGGAGAACGTTTCGGGCGCTTGGCAGATACACCCAGGAGAGGACGCCACTCCATCGCTGGGCACACACTCACTCACACAGACACACTCTATATGGGGCAATTTGGAGAACTCAATTGACTTGATCCATGTTTTTGGACTGGGAGGAAACCGGAGAACCCGGAGGAAACCCACACAGACATGGGGAGAACATGGAAACTCCACCCAGATGGGGATTCGAACCGGGAATCCCTAGCGCTGAGAGGCGAACGTGCTGACCACTAAGCCACCGTGCCGCCCCAAGGTAAATTAAATGGCCTAAATTACCTAGAGTAATGGCCTAGTGTGTGTTGGTGTATCTACATCACATCCACTCTGAACCACACATTATACATTGCCTCCAAGTAGTATTCAACCTCTTGCGGATTTTTTTTACACATTTGGAGTTAACTTGGCCTTGTGACATTTGGACTGTAGACCAGCCTGGACGTGTGAAAGGCACTGCAGCAAAAAAGAATGCCAATTCCATCCATCCATCCATTAACTTTCGCTTTATCCTTTTTTTTTAGAACGTCTTGGGCGCTGGGCAGATACACCCAGGACAGAGCACCAATTTATCACTGGGCACACACTCACTCACACAGACACACACAAACACACCCTATATTGGGCAAATTGGAGAATTCATTTGACTTGATCCATGTTTTTTGGAGGGATCCATGTTTTTTGGAGGAAACCGGAGAACCTGGAGGAAACCCACGCGGACATGGGGAGAACATGAAAACTCCACGCAGATTGGGATTCAACAACGTGAATCCCTAGCACAGAGAAGCGAACATGCTAACGTGGCTAACCACTCAAACACCGTGCTTTTCATTTGTGAACTGAGGTATAAAGAACAATGAGCTTCACATGTTTGGTTTAATTATCATTCCCCCCCCCACCTTTTCGGACTATAAAAGCCCCTTGCCAAACTTGTGAGCAGCACTCGTAAATGGTCAACATGGAAAAGACTAAGGAGCTTTCCAAGGGCATCAGAGACCAAATCGTGAAAGGTCACAAGGCTGACAAGGGGTTCAAAACCCTTTCCAATCAGTTGGGCCTACCTGTCTCCATCGTTGGGAGCATTATCCGGAAGTGGAAAGCTTATGGAACTACTGTTAACCTTTCATGGCCAGGACAGCCTTTTAAAGTTCCCATGCCAAGGCTAGGCTTGCCCGAATGGTCCAAGCTGACCCAAGGACAACAAGGAGGGAGCAAGATCAAAGTCCATATGAGATGCCCAAAGAACCTAGACAACTTGGGAAAGATCTGCATGGAGCAGCATGCCAAGATTACTCAAGAGACCGGTGCTGGCCTGACCAGGTCTTAAAAAAAAAAATGAATAGTTGTAATTGCAAACAAAGGCTGTTCCAAAAAATATTAAATCTAGGGGTTAAATAATAATTGATGCCAATTTTCAGTTTAAAATTTATATATATATATATATATATATATATATATATATATATATATATAATTTCACTGAGCATCTTATATTTTTGGTTTGTAATCCAGGGGATTCCTGGTTCGAATCCCCATCTGGGTTGAGTTTCCATGCTCTCCCCATGTCCGCGTGGGTTTCCTCCTGGTTCTCCGATTTCCTCCCACAGTCCAAAAACATGGATCAAGTCAATTGAGTTCTCCAAATTGCCCCATATAGATTGTGTGTGTGTCTGTGTGAGTGAGTGTGTGCCCAGTAGGGGTGTATTCAACTAAAGATTTTCATAGTCGAATCTGATTCGTCAGATTTTCCCTATAGTCGACTGATAGTCGAATCAGTTAAAATTTTACCACAAGATGGCGCTATAAGCGTAGTTTTTAAAAAACAATTTTTTAAAAATATTTTGTTTTTCTAACAAAAGAAAACCTTTTTTTTGTTTTTCTTTTTTTCCCCTAGAAATTAGGATGATTTTATTTGACAAAAGGCTATATATATAACGAAAACAAAGACATTTCATGTAAAAACTAATGCTTAGCAGCAGCCATGGGCGCCCCCATGTGGTCAAAATGGTACATTCGACTATGAGGTTCATAGTCGACTACGGTTCTCCGAATCGAATCGTCGAATCAGCGAATATTGCAGCTCACCCATAGTGCCCAGCGATAGATTGGCGCCCTGTCCTGGGTGTATCTGCCCAGCGCCCGAGACGTTCTCCCCTGGATGGGCATGGGGAACACCCCCCGCGACCCTAATATAAGACAAAGCGGAAGATAATGAATGAATGAATATTTAGGTATTTGTTAATGCAGCTAATGTTAAAAGTTTAAAGGCTCTGACGTATTTGCAACTTAAATTTGCAAAAGTTGTAGGGGGTTGAATACTACTCTACATAGAGTCAACCCTCTACATTCATGACAGAGTGCTCAGGGAATGTGCGGACCAGCTGACAGGTCTTCACCGATGTCTTCAACACCTCCCTGAGCTGTGCTATCGTCCCGACATGTCTCAAGGCAACCACCATCATTCTCATGCTGAAGACATCTCCAGTGTCCTGCCTCAACCACTATCGCCCCGTTGCACTGACACCCGTCATCGTGAAGTGCTTCGAGAGGCTTGTCACGAGGCACATAAAGACCGGCCCAACCGCTCGACGCCATATCCACCACCCTTCATCTAGCACTCACCCACCTAGAAAATAAAGACACTTGTATTCGAATGCTGTTCTTCGACTTTAGCTCAGCATTCAACACAAACATCCCTCAACACCTGATCGGGAAACTGAACCTAAACACCGCTCTCTGCAACTGGATCTTGGACTTTCTGACCAGGAGACCGCAGTCAGCCCAGATTGGACGAAACCGCTCCAGCACCACCATGCTGAGCACGGGGGCCCCCAAGGGCTGCGTGCTCAGTCCACAGGGCTGCATGCTCAGACTTACCACTGTGCAGCAATGCATGGCTCGAACCACATCAAATTGGCAGACGACACGAGACAGTGTACAGAGAAGAAGAAGAACGGCTAACAGACTGGTGCAGAACCAACAACCTGTCTCTGAATATAGACAAGACCACAGAGATGGTTGTTGACTTTAGGAGGACAAGGCGTGATCACTCTCCACTGAACACCGAGGCTCGGCTGTGGACGTCAAGAGCACCAAGTTCCTTGGAGTTCACCTGGCAGAGGATCTCACCTGGTCCCTCAACACCAGCACCATCGCCAAGAAGTCTCAACAGCGTCTCTACTTCCTACAAAGGCTGAGGAAGCCACATCTCCCACCTCCCATTCTCACCACATTCTACAGGGGAACCATCGAGAGCATTCCGAGCAGCTGCATCACTGCCTTCGGGAACTGCACTGCATCGCAAGCCCCTGCAGCGGGTAGTGAGGCCAGCTGAGAAGATCATCTGTGTCTCTACTTTTTGCACATGTGGCTCACACCACTAGGGGGCACTGCACTGTTCCCTCCCATCACTAAATGTTTTACTGTTTACATACTTACTTAATGTTTACTGCATACTCTCTGCTGCACTGTTCCCTCCCATTACTCCCATTGTTTATCGTACCGTGTATTGTCCTGTATTTATTGCGATCCTTGTGTTTGCACACACTCTTTTGTTCCACATGTACTGTACAGTACTTTATATTATTGAAATACTGACAAATAAAATACTTGAATAGTACTTGGAGGCACTAATATATATATAGGGGTGAGCTGCAATATTCGCTGATTCGACGATTCGATTCGGAGAACCATAGTCGACTATGAACCTCATAGTCGAATGTATCATTTTGACCACATGGGGGTGCCCATGGCTGCTGCTAAGCATTAGTTTTTACATGAATTGTCTTTGTTTTCGTTATATATATATAGCCTTTTGTCAAATAAAATCATCCTAATATTTTTTTTAAATGATGTGTGTGCTTTAACAATAGGCTACACATTAATAAAGCAAGTAAAATATATAAAAAAAACAACCTTTTTATAAAAACCACGCTTATAGCGCCATTTTGGTGAAATTATAACTGATTCGACTATCAGTCGACTATAGGGAAAATCTGACGAATCAGATTCGACTATGAAAATCCTTAGTTGAAGACACCCCTAACATTTTATTTTATATATATATATATATATATATATATATATATATATACACACACACACACATACACACAATAGATAGATAGAGAGAGAGAGAGAGAGAGAGAGAGAGAGAGAGAGAGAGAGAGAGAGAGAGAGAGAGAGAGAGAGAGAGAGCAGCTGTGTTATCTGAACCCCTTTAGTTATGATGAAGTGTCACAGGAACATGAATCAGAACCAACGTGTGGAGGATACAGAACCACAGAGACATAGAACTGTGTTAATAAGCACCTGCACATCTGCTGTGTCCTGCAGCTCCTCCACCAGTTTAACTGTGCTGTTTAGGTGAGAGCGTATTGAATCCATTGAGCGCTTCTGTTCGGCAGCGATCTCCTGCATCTGAGCACACAGAGCGGCGTGCCGTGCCTTCACAGCCGCCAAACTCTCCAGCAACTGCACAGGGTTCCCCTAAAACACCATCCACCTCATTACATCATCAGAATGCATGCACCACACTCTGTACAGCCTGATGTATGTGCACATCTTAGCATCACATCCACTATGAAGCACAGTGATTAAAAAAAATAATAATAAAAAAAAAAAAAAAAAAAAAAAAAATGTCAACCTATATAGCATTCAGCCTTGTAAGTAGAGGGAGCGATTGAAAACACCCCTCCTGACGACAACCCCATCTACACCTTTGGGATAAACTAGAACAGATTGTGATATCATTTGACATCAGTATCTGAGCTTATAGATGATATGAATGAAGTAGTGCACACTGTTGGTAGAACAGAATGATTGGAATCCTCAGTCTGCTGTAACTTACACTTTAGCTAAACTTTTTTTTTATACTTTCACAAAACAAAACAAACAAAAAAAAAAAAACATTGACTCAAATTCATCTCTATTATGAACAGCATTAATGCTCAAAATTTGCAGTTGCAAATATTTTTGTTAAAAATGTTTTGCATATTCTCTGCACCATGCAAAGGCTTTTATTTAAAAGAAGCAGTGGTTCTCTTACCTCCACTGTGCCATTCTCTTTCGAGTCAGTCATAAAATCGAACTTCAGCCGTTTCTCCACATACTCGATATCAGCCTCGGCCTTCTGAAACTACCACACCACAGAAACATACCAAATTAAACAAGTCCCTGTGTGTTGAGATCAGAGCAGAAGTATTGCGGCGTTATTTAATTGACTGCAACAAATAATGATATCTCAACAATACAGAAATAAATATACACTAATCCAACATCGGCGGCACGGTGGCTTAGTGGTTAGCACGTTCGCCTCTCAGCGCTAGGGATTCCCGGTTCGAATCCCCATCTGGGTGGAGTTTGCATGTTCTCCCCGTGTCCGCGTAGGTTTCCTCCGGGTTCTCCGGTTTCCTCCCACAGTCCAAAAACATGGATCAAGTCAATTGAATTCTCAAAATTGCCTCATATAGAGTGTGTATGTGTGAGTGAGTGTGTGCCCAGCGATGGATTGGCGCCCTGTCCTGGGTGTATCTGCCCAGCGCCCGAGACATTCTCCCCTGGATGGGCATGGGGAACCCCACCGCGACCCTAATAGAGGATAAAGCGGGAGATAATGAATGAATGAATGAATGAAAATTGCCCCATATAGAGTGTGTCTGTGTGAGTGAGTGTGTGCCCAGCGATGGATTGGCGCCCTGTCCTGGGTGTATCTGCCCAGCGCCCGAGACATTCTCCCCTGGATGGGCATGGGGAACCCCACCGCGACCCTAATAGAGGATAAAGCGGGAGATAATGAATGAATGAATGAATAATCCAACATCCAGACATATTGCATCCCACTCAGCATACACATGGTTTGCAGGAAGACGTCAATATACAGGAACTAAGTGAATAAATTACCAACAAAAAAAAATTATGTTTCAATTTTTCCAAAGGATGCAGGAAGAGGCTCCAGCACCCACATGACCCTGATCAAGATAAGTGATGTACTGTGGGTAAGATTATGTGTGTAGAGAGTAAAGCAAGCAATCTGGAAAGCAGAGAATCTGAAACATTTTACTAAACAGTAGTTTACTGCAGATGTTTCTGTAACTATTGACCCAGATCGTGGGTTGAGTTGTTGCTGGCCTTAGATGTGCTCACTGTTACTGCTCTCAGATGCTTTGACAATACTATTGCACTGCTAGCTGTATGATACAGTAGTGCAATGAAGTCAGAGCTCCTGTAAACAGCTCCATGGCAAAGTTCCAACTGCATCCACAGAGAGGCGTCACCACACCTGGCCAATGCCCTTTTAACATTGCACTGCTCTCTGAAGCGGGTCACCAGTAGTACAACATAAAAGGGGCACTGGACAGAGAGACAGGAGCATGTCCACAATCTGCAGAACATGCAAGAAGACAAATCAAGGAAAAGAGACAAACAGCACCTTGTTATTCTCTCAATCCTCAGAGGCCAGGTCACTGTAACTGCAGTGGGTTTATCAAAAAAATGTTAACCTTATCTAAATAACAACACCACTTGATGCAGATCAGTAGCTTTAAATCATATGGATCAGTGACAAAAGTAATGCCATTACAAACTACAACAATGCACATTTCATACAATTAAGCAGTTTGTAATATGCCACCAATAATAAGTGGAAAAGAAAAACCCAGTATTTTTCATTCGTTCATTATCTCCCGCTTTATCCTCTATTAGGGTCACAGGGGGGTTCCCCACGCCCATCCAGGGGAGAACGTCTCAGGCGCTGGGCAGACAGACCCAGGACAGGGCGCCAATCCATCGCTGGGCACACAGACACGCTCTATATGGGGCAATTTTGAGAATTCAATTGACTTAATCCATGTTTTTGGACTGTGGGAGGAAACCGGAGAACCTGGAGGAAACCCACGCAGACACGGGGAGAACATGGAAACTCCACCCAGATGGGGATTCGAACCGGGAATCCCTAGCGCTGAGAGGAGAACGTGCTAACCACTAAGCCACCGTGCCACACCCAGTATTTTATTTATTTATTTATTTTTACAGATGTTTAGGTTTTATGACTTATATTTAAGATAGGGGCGGCATGGTGGCACGCCTCACATTCGCCTCTCAGCGCTAGAGATTCCCGGTTCGAATCCCCATCTGGGTGGAGTTTCCATGTTCTCCCCATGTCCGCGTGGGTTTCCTCCGGGTTCTCTGGTTTCCTCCCACAGTCCATCTGCCCAGTGCCCGAAACCTTCTCCCCTGAATGGGCATGGGGAACCCCACCGCGACCCTAATAATAGGATCAAGTGGGAGATAATGAATGAATGAACATATTTACATTTACAATTATAAAGTGGACGGCACGGTGGCTTAGTGGTCAGCACGTTCGCCTCTCAGCGCTAGGGATTCCCGGTTCCAATCCTCATCTGGGTGGAGTTTCCATGTTCTCCCCGGGTCCGCGTGGGTTTCCTCCGGGTTCTCCGGTTTCCTCCCACAGTCCAAAAACATGGATCAAGTCAATTTAGTTCTACAAATTGCCCCATATAGAGTGTGCCTGTGTGAGTGAGTGTGTGCCCAGCGATAGATTGGCGCCCTGTCCTGGGTGTATCTGCCCAGTGCCCGAAACCTTCTCCACCCCCCTCCACCCCGCGACACTAATAGAGGATAAAGCGGAAGATAATGGATGGATGGATATTTAAGATAGTTTAATACACGTCCAAGTTTGATAACAAGCAAAAGTATTCTTAAAACTGTTTGAACGTTATTAATATCATTGCTGCACTATCACGCAGCTTCGTAGATTTCGCGCTCTTACCGAAAAATAAGTAACTAAGGACTTACAGGTCGAATGCGCGAGCGAGCGCGGCCTCGTAGCTCTCGTACGCGTTGTCCTCATCGTAGAGCGCAAAACCGCAGAATAAGCACTTTTGTCGCAAAAGAACAATCCGTCGGTATAGATACATTATCAGAAGTATGTACACCCCCCCGAAATGTTATTAAAGTCAACGCTTCGTTGGCGTGATGCTGAATTCTAGTCGTTAACTCATCTCAGACCAAACAGGGCTTGTCAGCTAGAGCTGAGGAGAAATTCAACTAACCGTTTACGCGCCATTAATGTGTTTTATCGCCGCGTTGAGCAACACTATGGCGATGGAACGTATGTACGTGAGCTCTACAGATATGTTAAAATAAATCCGAGCAGCTTACCATCGCCTCCAGTTTATCTACTGCTGTCTCCATGTTGAATAGTTTACATTCCTGAGGCAGCGAGTGTTACGCGTTCTCTGATAGGACGAGCGGTCGCAAATAATAGTCGCTGATTGGTTAAAAACGAGGCTCAGTAGCAAGAAAAAGGCGGGTTTTCCGAAAACGAACTCTAGGGTACTGGCCGAATCTCAAGACACTATATTGGTCTGTCAAGTGCACTACAAAGCTTATAACTAACTATATCATATACACTACAAGGGGCACTCGTTCTGGATTGTGACGTTATTTGGGACGTAACACTTGGATGCTCGTTTTCAAAATGTTGACGAATTCTGTCAAACTGTTTCTTTGAAATGTTATATTTAATTAGTTATGTTAAATCGTTATGAACTTAATGTAAATAAATAATTTACAAGGCTTAAATTATTAATTAATTAATTATATTCATTCATTATCTCCCGCTTTATCCTCTATTAGGTTCGCGGGGGGGGGGGGTTCCCCATGCCCATCCAGGGGAGAACGTCTCGAGCGCTGGGCAGATACTGTAGACCCAGAACAGGGCGCCAATCCATCGCTGGGCACACACTCACTCACACAGACACACTCAATATGGGGCAATTTAGAGAACTCAATTGACTTGATCCATGTTTTTGGACTGTGGGAGGAAACCCGAGAACCCGGAGGAAACCCACGCGGACACAGGGAGAACATGGAAACTCCACCCAGATGGGGATTCGAACCGGGAATCCCTAGCGCTGGAGGCGAACGTGCTGACCACTAAGCCACCGTGCCGCCTTTATATTTAATTAGTTATTTTAAATCGTTATGAACTTAATGTAATTAAATAATGTACAAGGCTTAAATTATTAATTAATTAATTTATTAATTAATTATATTCATTCATTATCTCCCGCTTTATCCTCTATTAGGGTCGCGGTGGGGTTCCCCATGCCCATCCAGGGGAGAACGTCTCGAGCGCTGGGCAGATACACCCAGGACAGGGCGCCAATCCATCACTGGGCACACACTCACTCACTCAAACACACTCTATATGGGGCAATTTAGAGAACTCAATTGACTTGATCCATGTTTTTGGACTGTGGGAGGAAAGGAAACCAGAGAAAACCCGGGGAGGAAAACCCATTCGCGGACACTGAGAGGCGGGACTAAGCCACCACTAGTTTGGAAACTCCACCCAGTTAAAATGGGGATTCGTAGTCTATGGCAGTCTGATAATTTGGAATCCCTAGTGCTGAGAGGAGAACATGCTAACCACTAAGCCACCGTGCCTTTATATTTAATTAGTTATGTTAAATTGTTATGAACTTAATGTAAATAAATAATTCACAAGGCTTAAATTATTAATTAATTATATAAAACTATAAAAATAAAGGATTCATTTTGTTCGATACAAAGATAGCTTTTAGGTGTCTGGATTTTTGTGGCTGCTTTTACAAGTAATGTCTAAAATGTATTAAGTTTTATTTTGAATATTATCTGTAAAATATTACCGTGGTTTCGGGTTTTGAAACTTTAAAAGTTTGCGAATGCACCATCATTGTGTAGAATATATGCCGCTATTCTTGTAATATTGATACAAAATTTTAACTTGGACCACTATATCTATTTAGTCTCTTAAAACTACACAAACCTGCCATTTAAAAGAGCAAGTCTTATAGATTAGAGCGCATGCGCAACATCATTAACATGACGCTGCACTGTGGTCGTTGTAGTCATCGTGGACTTGAAGAAGTTTGCACATGCGCCATCATTGTGTAAAATATTTGCAGCTATTCTTGTAATATCCATACAAAGATTTTTAACTTGGACCACTTTTTATTTAATCTGTTAATAATACACAAGGGCGGCACCGTGGCTTAGTGGTTAGCACGTTCTCCTCTCAGCACTAGGGATTCCCGGTTCGAATCCCCATCTGGGTGGAGTTTCCATGTTCTCCCCATGTCTGAGTGGGTTTCCTCCGGGTTCTCCGGTTTCCTCCCACAGTCCAGAAACATGGATCAAGTTAATTGAGTTCTCCAAATTGCCCCATATAGAGTGTGTCTGTGTGAGTGAGTGTGTACCCAGCGATGGATTGGCGCCCTGTCCTGGGTCTATCTGCCCAGCGCCCGAGACGTTCTCCCCTGGATGGGCATGGGGAACCCCACCGCGACCCTAATAGAGGATAAAGCAGGAGATAATGGATGAATGAATCTAATTTGTTTATATTGGTTTACATTACGGACAGCACGGTGGCTTAGTGCTTAGTATGTTCTCCTCTCAGCACTAGGGATTCCCGGTTCGAATCCCCATCTGGGTGGCGTTTCCATGTTCTCCCCGTGTGTTTCCTCTGGGTTCTCCGGTTTCCTCCCACAGTCCAAAAACATGGATCAAGTTAATTGAGTTCTCCAAATTGCCCCATATAGAGTGTGTGTGAGTGAGTGAGTGTGTGCCCAGCGATGGATTGGCGCCCTGTCCTGGGTGTATCTGCCCAGCGCCCGAGACGTTCTCCCCTGGATGGGCATGGGGAACCCCACCACGACCCTAATAGAGGATAAAGCGGGAGATAATGAATGAATGGGAGATGGCGGCACGGTGGCTTATAGCATGAGGGATGAATCCCCATCTGGGTGGAGTTTCCATGTTCTCCCCGTGTCCGCGTGGGTTTCCTCCGGGTTCTCCGGTTTCCTCCCACAGTCCAAAAACATGGATCAAGTTAATTGAGTTCTCTAAATTGCCCCATATAGAGTGTGTCTGTGTGAGTGAGTGTGTACCCAGTGATGGATTGGCACCCTGTCCTGGGTGTATCTGCCCAGCGCCCGAGACGTTCTCCCCTGGATGGGCATGGGGAACCCCACCACGACCCTAATAGAGGATAAAGCAGGAGATAATGAATGAATGAATAATACACAAACCTGTAAATTAAAAGAGCAACATCTTATAGATTAGAGCGCATGCGCAACATCATTAAATTTACAATGCACTGTGGTCGTTGTAGTCATCGGTGGACTTGAATTGCAACTGTATTTATGTTTAATACTGTTGCTCTGTAAGAGATCCATTCAACTCATCACTATAGATAAAACTAAAAAATCTATATGTTTTTATTAAAATATAATATATTCCGGTAGAATTCGAGCAATGTCAATTTAAACGACGTAATTTGGTAGGCGAAGGTTTAACCAATCACAATCCTGAACATGTGATCGGCATCTTTTTAGACCAATCATCTTCAGCTTCTTCTTGACTTAGTTCGGTTGCGCAGAGGTTTCGTTTCTCGACCCGGTGTGGAGGACGTTGGAGTCACAGCACAGAGTTGCAGCTCTGAGACGAAACTTCATTTTGATAATCCGACTGAAAAACAGAAGCCATGTTTTCAAGAATCGCAAGACCAACAGCTAACATTGCCCGATGCTTATCCACGTCCTCTCAGGTACAGAGAACAAAATACCAGCTCGTGAGTGTCACCTTTATCCCACTAGGTAGCTCAACAGCTAAGGAGAGAAAAGGGTAACGTCCTAAATCCGTACTAAGCTTACTACCTAGTGTATACTTTAGCGTTCTATGCTGTCTGCTTTAAGTACACTTTTTAGTGCAGTAGAATGCGGTTTGTAACAGACCCCGTGGTACGCAAGCGTTTCCTAACCAGCTTTATATAGATTTGTGATCTAAAAATCTCCGCGCTTGTTATCAGTTCTATCTCATTACTGGTGTAAAGTGACTTTTTTGACCTTTGAAACTAAAACTTGTCCTAAGTAAAGCTCGTAACGTAACGTATCCTGTAACTGCGCCAAGTGCATGACTCATTTATCATAAAAGTTAATAACAAATGCTTTAAATCCCATACTGTGTAAAGATTTACATATCAGACCGAGCTGTATTATAATCCTCTTCATGTTCCACAAGTATTGAAATGACCAGGGCTCCGTTTCCACACGGTTTAAAGCCATTAAAGCAAATGATCTCAGTCTGTAGTGGTGTAAAGCATCATTATTAGACTACAGAGCAGTGGAAATGTTTAAACACAGGGTTTGGACCTTCTCTGAAGAAAATGCAGAATTGATGCTGTAGTTGTTGGATAAAGGAAACGAAGTTTTATGATGTTTGAGACATGGCCATGACCTTTTTCTATTATTACTCGAGTTTACTGCGAGTTTGCCCCCCCCCCCATGTCTCAGCTCTCATTAGAGTAAAACATCCTCAACTCTTGAAAGGTTAACAGGTCATGTTCTAAAAATATTGTGGTGTGGCTCTGCTGATGTAGTGTTTACATGCGGTGTGTGATGGATCCGATGCGCATGTTGGGTCTGACATGCAGATAAGTGGTGTTTAGAGAGCTCATCACCCCAGGCTGCATCATTTCAAAACTGCTATCTCCCCGCAGAACAATGCCAAAGTGGCGGTGCTGGGAGCGTCCGGAGGGATTGGCCAGCCGCTGTCGCTCCTGTTGAAGAACAGTCCTCTAGTGAGTGAGCTGTCTCTGTACGATATTGCTCACACGCCCGGCGTAGCTGCAGACCTCAGCCACATCGAGACAAGAGCCAAGGTCACAGGTAATCAAGGATTCAGTGAATTATTCTTGTACAGAGGAAATCACAGGGTTCTGAGTGAATCCATGTGTTCTAAATCTGAGAATCTCAAGGTTATCAGGATAATGAAACATTTAGGTTTTGGTTATACATCTTATAAACATGAGATTTACATGAACAGTGGTTCAAGTTTAAGGGTTCATCAGTTCTAAACTTATAAATCAGTGTAGAACCCTAAGTATATTGTGGTAAAAATAAAAGGTAAAAAGTCATAAATACAGGTGACCTGTTGAAATCTGATTAGTCTCTACCTGGTTCTCTGAGTGAATTCCAGAGTTGGTTATTGTAAATGAACTGTGAAGTTGTTTAAAGAAGTCTATTTGTTTTTCTGTGACTAAGGTTTTATTGGTCCTGATCAGCTGGATGCTGCGCTAAAAGGCTGTGAGGTTGTGGTCATTCCTGCCGGAGTCCCACGCAAACCTGGTATGAGTTCTAATCCAACCCTCCAGTGGAAACCTGAATTCTGATACAAACATGAGCAGCATGTTTTTAGTCTATTGTGTGATGGACGGAGGTGTAATGTGATTCTCAGGTATGACCCGGGATGACCTGTTCAACACCAACGCTACTATTGTGGCTACGCTGGCGGATGCGTGTGCACGGACCTGCCCCACTGCAATGGTCTGCATCATTGCCAATCCTGTAAGTAACTGGACCTGGATCCTTATCCACCTTACTGAGATTCACATGGGACATGTGATGGGGCAATGTGCAGTAATCACAAGGGAACTGATGGCTTCTATACAGAGAGTGAGGCTGTGTGGTCCCACTGGTTTTGAAGAAGTGAGGTTTGTGTTGGGCATCAGCTGATGGGGGGGGGGGGGGGGGGTGTGTTCAACAGTGTATCAGAGCAGCAGATGGAAATGTGATGTCATTTTTGAGAGGTCATATTATTGTTAAATAATACACACACACACAATAAACATTACTTGATTCAACATTGTAGAATATTGTGGAGTGTTGCATTAGGTGCTGAAGTGCACAGTGTTTCCTTGGCTTATATAGATGAAAGGAACAGAACTAGAACTGAAGGAACCATCCACATGCTGTTCATTACAGATAAGAAGCTCTTTGCCCACTCTTTCTCTGACTCATTCATGCTCATATAATAAAAGGGGAAACAATAACCCTCCTGTGAAACATGCCCTAAACTGTGAATAGCATACTAATGGAAGAATGCATACAACATCGATGCTGTCACAATGGGGGGGCGCAGTCGTCCAAAGGCGGGACTGCGCAGTGCGATGTCGTGAAAGAGCGAGCCAGGCGACCAGGTAAGTCGTAGAAAAAATATTTAATAAATGAAAAGAATAATCCGAACCGTGACGCAGGCGACGTGACGCCGAACGCAAACAAAGCACTAAACCCCAAAGTAACGTGTCAGCATCAGCAAAACATACACCGACACACGCAATGCTGGCCTGCTGACTCGGGGCGCATGTGATTAGGTAGGACCCAATCCCAGCTCAAGGGGATGGGCCCTACCTACGGGAAACCGGAACAGCCAAAAGCCGAAAAGAAAACGGGGGAGTGACGTAACACTCCCAACCCTGACGGATGCACTACTGGGTTACCATGGACACTTAAAGAAGCACTGAAACATACAAAAAAGCTAGCATATTTAAAGATGACTGTTATGCTTTCATCAAGTGTCTATATTTGAAGTTTTAACTACTAGGGGTGAGCTGCAATATTCGCTGATTCGACGATTCGATTCGGAGAACCGTAGTCGAATGTACCATTTTGACCACATGGGGGTGCCCATGGCTGCTGCTAATCATTAGTTTTTACATGAAATGTCTTTGTTTTCGTTATATATATAGCCTTTTGTCAAATAAAATCATCCTAATTTCTGTAAAAAATTTTTTTAAATGATGTGTGTGCTTTAACAATATAAAATATATAACAAAATATAAAAAAAAATATTTTTTAAAAACCACGCTTATAGTGCCATCTTGTGGTGAAATTTTAACTGATTCGACTATCAGTCGACTATAGGGAAAATCTGACGAATCAGATTTGACTATGAGGCCCTGCCTCTTACATAACCTGACTATATGTAGCGTTAAACAAACTGTCTCTCTCTTTCTAAGGTGAACTCCACCATTCCAATCACAGCAGAGGTGATGAAGAAGCACGGTGTCTTTAACCCTAACCGTGTGTTTGGCGTCACCACGCTGGACATCGTCAGAGCCAACACCTTCGTTGCTGAGCTTAAAGTGAGTGTGAGGATCTGTGTGTTTAGTGGAAGTTGCAGGTGTTCAGTGTGGTAATGATGGAGGATTTTGCTTCTCAGGGTCTGGACCCCGCTCGGGTTAATGTCCCTGTGATTGGTGGTCATGCTGGGAAAACGATCATCCCTCTGATTTCACAGGTAACACATGCACAGTGTTTGTTCACATTGTATCATTAAAGCAATAAGGTGCAAGAGGGCAGCATTATTGTGAATAAATCACCGGAAAGTGGTGTTATTGGGCATGATGTGTAGTGGAGTACAGTTACACCTCTTTCCTGACTTATTTACAATAATGCATGCCCACTTGTACCTTATTGCTTTAATACAGTGATTCTCTATTATTTTCTGTTAAGCCCCCCCCCTAGGAGGAAAACCTTTTGCGCCCCCCCCCCCCCACACACACACACACTCACCAACCCCCCCCCCCCCCCCCCCCCACGTACATGACAAAAGGGGATGAAAAAGTATTTTTACACGCCCACTGTAGTATGATTTGTCTATAAATTTGTTATAAGTACACCTCTTTTATAACAATGTCTCCTTATTAACAATAAAGAAAACAAAAAGGAAAGAAATATCAATCAACTAAGAACAAAATCATTTTATTAACTTTGTTTTTTAGTTTGTAACAGAAACCAATGAAATCCTTATTTAAACTAGAAATATTTTTGAACTGACTGGCATTTGATACTGAAAAATGAAATGATATAAAATCAATAAATAATAATAAATTCAAATTCATCAGCATCATTAATTCAGGAGCACAATTTATTAACACTTTAACCTACAAAACAAAAATGAATACAACAATATGTGCTTTTTTTTTTTTTTTTTTTTTTTTTTTTTTTTTTTTTTTTTTTTTTTATCTCAAAATGAGGAAATCAGAACTAATGTCTACAACGCGCCCGTTTTGCAGCACTGCTTTTCTGAAGTAGTTTTCATAAAGCGTTATAATTGCTTGCTGTACGCATCACGTTTACGATTAAAAACTCAAGCGGTTATCAGCTTGATCGGTGTGTAATGTCTTTAAGTGACGCCTTCATCTTTTTCACGCTTTCCGCTGCCAACATTTAAAGACAGACACGCCGGTCTTTCTTCGTCTCCCACCTTTGTTACAGTAAAACCAGGCGTTACATACACTTTCCTCGTTTTAACTTTCGGTTGACTTTTGTTGCTCTCATTATCTTTGTCTCTCTCCGTCATTCCTGTTAAATATTTGTCCATGTTGTATCTTGATGGTTTGTTCAATGCACTTAATATCACTTGCTCTGTGATTTCTTGTTATGCGCCCCCCCAGGCACCGCACTTGCCCCACTATTTAAGAAGCACTTTTTAAATAATATGGTTACAAACGTACTATAACGAAAAAGGTCATTCATAAATGTGTTCTGTTTTCTCTAACAATCAAATACTGCCATCTAGTGGCTAAATTACAGAACGCACTTTAGAAAAAAGACAACATTGGGGGGGAAAAAAATGTATTGTAAATCACGCATTGATATGAATGTCAAACAAACGAATTAGCCAATCAGCTTTAAGAAAAGGAACTACCAGTTTTATAATAAAAAAACAAGGTTTGATACATAAATGGGTTTATTGAAAGCAAAATTGTTAATGATCTGGTTTTCCTGATGTAGTCTGGAACACTGCTGACAAACAGGTTTCTGGTTTCTCTAACAATTACTGCCATGTGGTGGACAAATTACAGAACACTATGAAAGAACAGCCGCAAAAAAGACTGGGTGCTCATCTGGAAAATAATATATTGTATATCACGCATTGAATACGAATGTGAAGGTGTGCATTATTGTCAATAAGGTCATGGCTGGACAACTGGTTCATCCAATCAGATTTAATCCAGTCTTCATGTAACATTCCCAACCGATCCTGCAGCTTTATTACACACTCCTGTGTCTGATCTGTGATGCGTTTCCTGTCTTTAGTGCACACCCAAAGTGGAGTTTCCTGCTGATCAGCTCACAGCTCTGACGGAGAGGATTCAGGAAGCAGGAACAGAGGTGGTGAAGGCCAAAGCTGGAGCAGGTGATCACCCCGTCACCATCAAATAGCCAGCATGCATCAGAGCAAAAACAAGGGTTTGATGAGTCTTTGATATTATGATATGGTCCAGGTTCTGCCACACTTTCCATGGCCTACGCTGGAGCCAGGTTCACCTTCTCTCTGTTGGATGCCATGAACGGGAAGCAGGGCGTTGTGGAGTGCGCCTTTGTCCGCTCAGAGGAGACTGAGTGCAAATACTTCTCCACACCGTTGTTGCTTGGGGTAACACACATTCATTATAATAAACATCAATACATACAACAATATACAATTCCATAAATAAGTCATTTTTGTGTAGATAACTTCTAAGTAATAATTATAAGGGGTTAAATTTGGAGTCTGAACCTTGAGCTTGGGTTGATAAGGTGTTTTACGGCAGCTCACACCAAACCCAAAGATTGAGAACCTTAAGAGAAGAGTAAGAACCTTATTATTCAACTGGTTCAAGGAGATGCGGCTCGGTGGCATAGTGGTTAGCACGTTCGCCTCTCAGCGCTAGGGATTCCCGGTTCGAATCCCCATCTGGGTGGAGTTTCCATGTTCTCCCCGTGTCTGCGTGGGTTTCCTCCGGGTTCTCCGGTTTCCTCCCACAGTCCAAAAACATGGATCAAGTCAATTGAATTCTCAATATTGCCCCATATACAGCGATGGACTGGCGCCCTGTCCTAGGTGTATCTGCCCAGCGCCCGAGACGTTCTCCCCTGGATGGGCATGGGGAACCCCACCGCGACCCTAATAGAGGATAAAGCGGGAGATAATGAATGAATGAAAAATTGCCCCATATAGAGTGTGTCTGTGTGAATGAGTGTATGCCCAGCGATGGATTGGCACCCTGTCCTGGGTCTGTCTGCCCAGTGCCCGGGACGTTCTCCCCTGGATGGGCATGGGGAACCCCACCGCGACCCTAATAGAGGATAAAGCGGGAGATAATGAATGAATGAATGAATGGTTCAAGGAGTTCACTTTCAAATAAGACCTGGAACCGCTTACCACCCTGTATGTGGAGGAAGCTCAACAAAATGTTCTTTTCTATAGAAAATATTCATTTATTCATTATCTTCCGCTTTATCCTCTATTAGGGTCGCGGTGGGGTTCCCCATGCCCATCCAGGAAAGAACGTCTCGGGCGCTGGGCAGATAGACCCAGGACAGGGCGCCAATCTATCACTGGACACACACTCACTCACACACACACTCTATATGGGGCAATTTTGAGAATTCAATTGACTTGATCCATGTTTTTGGACTGTGGGAGGAAACCGGAGAACCCGGAGGAAACCCACGCAGACACGGGGAGAACATGGAAACTCCACCCAGATGGGGATTCGAACCAGGAATCCCTAGTGCTGAGAGGAGAACGTGCTAACCACTAAGCCACCGTGCCACCCATAGAAAATATGTTTCTTTTTAATCATAGTGCTGATTTTTTATGTAAACTGAGAAACTGAGCTATAGGTGAGGGTTTAATATCTCTAACCTGATTGGTCAGCAGTCTCTCTGAGGTCTTTCTAAAACTTCCACATGTTCTTCTACACAAGTGTCAATCTTAAATAGCTGTAGCTCAGATTTTGCATTTGTATTTTGTTTTAGATGTGTCTGCTGCTTAAACTGATGCTATACCCCGTTTTGTGCTTCTGTCCCTGTAGAAGAACGGCATTGAGAAGAACCTGGGTCTGGGGAAGCTGTCTGCGTTCGAGGAGAAGCTAATCTCTGAAGCTCTGACTGAACTGAAAGGTTCCATCAAGAAAGGAGAAGATTTTGTAGCCAAAATGAAGCTGTGAGAGTCACACGGCTCCATGACGACCACCTCTATTTATAAACCGTCTTCAGAGAGTTACGGTCTCATTGTGATCAGAACCACATCTGTAAACATCTGCACACATCTGTTCTGCACCTGCCCCTTGCCTATTGCAGGGGTCAGTGTTCTAATGTGAAACTCTACCTGAATAAAATACTCTGAAGTGTTATACTCGTTACATGATTTATAATCTGGTGTCATTTACATTATTAACACAGTTACTTTAATGATTCTAATTAAAATACCAATAAAGGTTTTCCGAGTTCTAAATTCTTATAGTTTTGTGTTCGGATTGATTTCCTTTATGAGGAACTTTGTAGTTTTAGTTTTACTGAGAAATACGTCCTCTTACATAATTATGATAATCAGAGGTCCAGCAGGAACCCACCCAAATCAAAAAAGATTACAGGACAATAGGACAGCAGTTATACCAACAGGAGAGTAAATAAAATCCATTAGAACAGTATCAGAACAGGATGTTCAGAATGAAATAAATCTCTTATTCTGTCACATCACCAGCGCTGAATAACTTGAGCATCTATGGGCAAGGTAGCTCAGTGGTTAGGGTGTTGGGCTCTCAATCTGAAGGTTGGAGGTTCAAATCCCAGGTCCACTGAAGTTGGATGTGGGTCCTTGAGCAAGACCCTTAACCCTCATTGCTCCAGGGATGCTGTGATTAACCCTGTGCTCACCTTGTAAGTCGCTTTGGATAAAAGCGTCTGCAAAATGACCAAATGTAAATGTAATGTAATGTATCTAGTCAGGAGTTATAGTGAACTATACTTACATGTTGTGAAAACAGTCTGGGAAAGGCCCTTTACTAAGTTTCTGATCTGCTTACAACCAATCAGTCATAATCTAACCTGCTCATTGGTGGAGGGATCCTGAAGATTGTTATTTCTACTGCTAATTGTGCAAAAGAGGGAGAACGTTTCGGGTGCTGTGCTGAGACATCCAGGACAGCATGCCAATCTTTCACTGTGCACACACTTAAGACACAAAAACACTATATTGGGGAAATATAGAGCATTCAATTAACCTTTATCAATGTTTTCGAACTGTGCGAGGAACCAGAGACCCTGGAGGAAACCCATGCGGGGAGAATTTGGAAACTCCACCCATATTGGGATTCAAACCTTGAGCCCCAGCTCTGAGAGGCGAACGTGCTTAGCACTAAGCCACCGTACCCATCCATCCATTATCTTTCACTTTATCCTATATTGGGGGGGGTTCCCCATGCCCATCCAGGGGAGAACGTTTTGGGCACTGGGCAGATAGACCCAGGACAGGGTGCCAATCTATTGCTGGGTACACACAGACACGCACACAAACACACTCTATATGGGGCAATTTGGAGAACACAATTGACTTGATCCATGTTTTTGGACTGTGGAAGGAAACCGGAGAACCCGGAGGAAACCCACGCTGACACGGGGAAAACATGGAAACTCCACCCAATGGATAAATATCAGATGGGAATTCGAACCGGGAATCTCTAGTTCTGAGAGGCGAATGTGCTAACCACTAAGCCACTGTGCCGCCCAAGCCACCGTACCCCTAAATTTCATTCATTCATTCATTATCTCCCGCTTTATCCTCTATTAGGGTCGCGGTTGGGTTCCCCATACCCATCCAGGGGAGAACGTCTCAGGCGCTGGGCAGATAGACCCAGGACAGGGCGCCAATCCATCGCTGGGCACACACTCACTCACACAGACAATTTATATGGGCCAATTTGGAGAACTCAATCGACTTGATCCATGTTTTTGGACTGTGGGAGGAAACCGGAGAACCCGGAGGAAACCCACACAGACACGGGGAGAACATGGAAACTCCACCCAGAATGGAGGAATAAATTTATTACATTTAACTTTAAACGAATAGTGAATAAAATAAATGGGGCCTGTTCAGAAGTCATTTGTATTGTTTCTAAATAAGTGCGTGTTTTAACTTTGGTAATAAACCATTTGGATATGTAGCTGAGCTGTTCATCGGGAGGTGGCGCTATGATTCACATCCACATCATTAAACAAGCAGGTCGGAGAATTAATTGTCCACTAGAGGGCGCGCGCGATCTCAGTACCTTGGTTCAGGTAGAGTGACCGATTGAGATCATTATTACTTGCGTCATAGGCCGCGCGCGTGTACGGGTTACCGGAAATCTGACCAATCACGTGCGCCGTACGGATGCTGCTTGGTACAGGTTGCAGGTCGGTTGTTGTCCTGGAGCTCGGTGTCGTGCTGTGAGCAGTGTCGGGTCGGGTCGGGTCGGGTCGCTCGGTCGGGTCGGGTCGGCGCACGATGCCTGCCGTTGTACCGGTGGAGCGTGCGCGCGTTCTGGCTGTGGTCCGCGCGCTCAAAGCTGTCGGGGTGCGCGTGAGGAATTGGAAGAACTTCCTGCACGAGGAGAGAACACCTGAGCAAACACCTGTACAGGTACAGCGCCCCCGGGCACAGTGTTCTCTCTGAGAACTCTGCTTTAAACAACTGTTCTTACATTCATTTTATTTGATCATTTATTCATTTATTCATTATCTCCCGCTTTATCCTCTATTAGGGTCGCCGTGGGGTTCCCCATGCCCATCCAGGGGAGAACGTCTCGGGCGCTGGGCAGATAGACCCAGGACAGGACGCCAATCCATCGCTGGGCACACGCTCACTCACACAGACACACTCTATATGGGGCAATTTTGAGAATTCAATTGACTTGATCCATGTTTTTGGACTGTGGGAGGAAACCGGAGAACCCGGAGGAAACCCACGCAGACACGGGGAGAACATGGAAACTCCACCCAGATGGGGATTCGAACCGGGAATCCCTAGCGCTGAGAGGAGAACGTGCTGACCACTAAGCCACCGTGCCGCCGGTCTGAATTTGGACGTTATTTTTTATTTATCTTGTGAATGTTACATGTTAATGTTTATGCTAATCAGAGGAACAGTACTGTCATCAGGAACTCCTGGTTGGTTCTCGATGACTGACTTTGTGCCTGCTGTATCACAGGAGACCGAGCAGCGAGTCTTTGCTTTTGGGCGGGACCTGAAGCTGCTCCCTCTGCAGCAGGTGGATGAAGTGGAGGGTGAAGTTCCTCTGTATGTGAACCTTTACTTTTTAACCTTCGAGATTACAGCGTTGTATTTGTGTGCAGCTGCTGAACGAACTGTGGGTGGTTCCCAGGTTCTTGGTGGAGGCATGTGCATATTTATCCCTGCACTTGCACACAGAGGGACTTTTCAGGAAGACGGGTTCACTCAGCCGCATTCGCACTCTGAGGGTAAGGTTGAAAATGTCTTTATACTGAGGACATTCTTGACTCGGGCTGAAGGTGGTTCTTTATTTGCATTAGAGTTACGAATCATCTACATTAATATAACTACCGTATTTTCCGGACCATAAGGCGCACCGTATTATAAGGCGCAGTCTGAATTACGGGGTCTATTTCTGTATTTGTCTCACGTATAAGGCGCACCGTACTATAAGGCGCAGTCTCAATTACGGACTGTATTTCTGTACGGTACTTATTCTGTACGGAACCGTATCATAAGGCACTTGCTAAAACATACGATCTACAAGAAAAGTAAAGGATGCAAAACGCTGATTTATAATTGAAGTTTATTCTACTTCTTGACAAAACACACATTATTTTAATCACTCTTCTCCCACAAATCCATCAAAGTCCTCGTCTTCTGTGTCTGAATTAAAAAGCTGGTTCTCTATCGAGCACTCCGGTGTTCCCTCTCATCGATGTCCGAGTCCGTCTCGTCACCGGGCGGCCGTTCGGCGACGATGCCGGCTTTCGCGAAAGCTCGGACGACGGTCACAGCAGAAACCTCAGCCCAGGCTTCCACAATCCATTCACAGACGGTGGCGTAACTCGCCCCGCCGCTGCCTCTGAGTTTTAGTAAACGTGTGTTCGCGTCTATCATCCATCGCTCCCACGCCGCCCGCAACTTTACTTTAAACGCCCCGTTTACGCCGATGTCCAGCGGTCGCAGTTCTTTATTTAATCCTTCCGGAATGACGGCGAGCTCCCAATTAATTTTCTTCACTTGGCTTTTTCAGCAGGGACGGTGATATGTGGAAAAAAAAACCACCCGGTCGCACAACAATACTTTTATAGATTTTGGAACTCAGTACACGTATAAGGCGCACCGGATTATAAGGCGCACGTCTGATTTCTGGGAAAATTTTAGGCTTTTAGGTGCGCCTTATAGTCCGGAAAATACGGTATTTAAAAAAAACAAAAAACAAAACAGTAGACAGACTGAATACATCCTTTATGTAAATTTCCAGCAGACACTTTCATTTGCAAAAAACACTTTCATTTGGACTGTTTATCTTTAGACATATTTGGAAAAGGGTGAGCAGGTCTTCCTGCCTCCCCATAGCTCCCTGCTGCAGCCTTGTGATGTGGCATCAATGCTGAAGCAGTTCCTGCGCGAACTGCCTGAGCCGCTGATCGCTGGAGAGCTGCAGCTGGCACTGTGCCAGGCTCAGACTCTTCAGGAAGGAGCAAGGGAGAGAGCCACACTGCTGCTCACATCGCTGCTCCGTCCAGCCAACATTCACACGCTGCGCTATGTCTGCAGCTTTCTCCAGCAGGTGGCTCACAGGTGGCAGATCATTACTTTGGATGTTAATTCAGGGTCGTTATGCTGATGGGTGGGTTTACTGAGAGGGTGTGTCATTGTGTGCTTATCAGGTGTGATGAGAACCGGATGGAGGTGAGCAGTTTGGCACTGGTGATGGCTCCCAACCTGCTGCAGTGCTCAGCGCAGACCTGTCGCCTGAACGTCCACACAGAAAAACAACTCGATCAGCAGGCGCAAGTCATCAGCAGCCTCATCCTGCACGCCGAGCACATTGGTACTGCGACCTGACCAACAACCAGGTTATTAATGTAACACGGTGGGTTTGGATGAGTAAGTGTGTGTTTCTGTTTAGGAATCATACCTTCCTGTGTTATGGAATCACTAGGACTAAGGGAAGCAAGTAACTCCACTCCTCCACTAGAGGGTGCACTACTGAGTAAGCGAACCAGACTCAGTGTGTACAGTAACCTGAGCAGACAGAGGAGGAGAAGTGTTGGGGGTGAGAGCTTTATTCCATTCTAAACCTCATGCACTAACTCTGTACCTCAGGAAAAAAAAAGTAAAGGTGAAAAATGTGAAGTGAAAAATGTTTTGAGTTAAAAGGTTGAACCAAAAATGATGAGCCTAGAGCTCAGGGGTAAAGTAGGTTCTTTAATCAGGTTCTCTCTTTCAGAGATCTTTGTGGATGCTTTTTCCAAACTGAAGCCAGGTCGGACTCTGACGGGATCGTCGGTTTTTCTCGATGCTTCATCAGGTCAGCAGCTCAACTTCACTGATGCTGAGCACGGAAGTTCTTTGATCTAAACAGGTCTCTGTAAAGAAACCGTTCACCCTCTAAGATCTACTGCAGAACCAAACGTATCAGAGTGTTTAATCAGATATTAATTTATAGTACATTAATCAGCATTGCAGTCTGATATGGGCTTAGATTTGGGTTTAAGCTCTGATAGGTTTCATAAAGTGATCTATTTTGCCTACTGTGCTTGCACACAGAGGAATTAATCCTCTACATTTAATCCATCCATGCAGTGAAACACACACATATACACAATGATGAAATGAGCACATGTGCCCGGTGTGGTAGTCAGCCCTGTAAATGGCAATTGGAGTTAAGGGTAAGTTGCGTTGCCTAAGGCAGTGATTCTCAATTATTTTCTGTTAAGCCCCCCCTAGGAAGAAGAAAACATTTTGCGCCCCTCCACCCCACCCACCCTACTTACTCTCCCCCCCCCCCCCCCCCCCAACCCCCCCCCCCCCCCCCCCCCCCCCCCCCCCCCCCCCCCCCCCCCCCCCCCCCCCCCCCCCCCCCCCCCCCCACACACACACACACACTCACCCACACCCGACATGACAAAATGGGATGAAAAAGTATTTTTACACGCCCACTGTAGTATCATTTGTCTATAAACTTTTATAACATTCATTCATTCATTATCTCCCGCTTTATCCTCTATTAGGGTCGCGGTGGGGTTCCCCATGCCCATCCAGGGGAGAACGTCTCGGGCGCTGGGCAGATACACCCAGGACAGGGCGCCAATCCATCGCTGGGCACACACTCACTCACTCAAACACACTCTAAATGGGGCAATTTTGAGAAATCAATTGACTTGATCCATGTTTTTGGACTGTGGGAGGAAACCGGAGGAAACCGGAGGAAACCCACGCAGACACGGGGAGAACATGGAAACTCCACCCAGATGGAGATTCGAACCGGGAATCCCTAGCGCTGAGAGGCGAACGTGCTAACCACTAAGCCACCATGCCGCCAACTTTTATAACAATGTATCCTTATTAACAATAAAGAAAACAAAAAAAGAAAGAAATATAGATCAACTTAGAACAAAGAATCATTTTATTTAAATAATTTTATATTTAATTTAAGAATAATTTTAAACTTTGTTTTTTAGTTTGTAACAGAAACGAATGAAATCCTTATTTAAACTAGAAACATTTTGAACTGACTGGCATTTGATACTGAAAAATTAAATTAAATAAAATCAATATATAATAATAATAAATTCAAATTCATCAGCAACTTTAACCTACAAAACAAAAATTAATACAATTAAAAAAGTTTTTTTTTTTTATCAAAATGAGGAAGTCAGAACTAATGTCTCCAACGCGCCCGTTTTGCAGCGATGATTGCTGGCTCTACGCGTCACGTTTTCGATTAAAAAACTCTTAATCAGCGGCTTATCAGCGTGATTGGGGTGTAATATCTTTAAGTGACGCCTTCATTTATTTGGCTTCATGCTGTCCGCTGCCAACATTTAAAGACACAGCAGACACACCGGTTTTTCTTCGTCTCGCACCTTTAGTTACAGTGAAGCCAAAACGCTACATACACTTCGACATATTTCCTCGTTTTAACTTTCGGTTGACTTTTGTTGCTCTCATTATCTTCGTCTCTCTCCGCCTTTCTCTCTGTCATTCCTGTTAAATATTTCTCCATGTTGTCTGTTGAGGGTTTGTTCAGTACACTTAATATCACTTGCTCTGTGATTTCTTGTTATGCGCCCCCCAGGCACCGCACTGCCCCACTATTTGGGAAGCACTGGCCTAAGGGCATTTTAGCCGTAGTACTTGGTGGGACCGGGAATTAAACCAGGGACCTTCAGGTTGCAGTGCTGGTTCTTTTACCACAAGCCTACAATTGCCCCTATAAACCAGGCCCCCTGCAGGTTATAAGTGATGGTGATTCAGGTAACACCTCCATCAGTCAGATACTTATAATGAATATAAAGTTAAGTGTTCAGATCTGTAAGGTTCATTCATCAAATCGGCTTGTGGTGAGGGGGCACAGTCAGGAAGTTTAGTAAAGTTCCTTACCTTGGAGAAATCTACATACTTCCAAGAACTACCAATAAACATTTATATATATATGTTCAGCGATGGATTGGCGCCCTGTCCTGGGTCTATCTGCCCAGCGTCCAAGACATTCTCCCCTGGATGGGCATGGGGAACCCCACCGTGACCCTAAAAGAGGATAAAAGCGGGAGATAATGAATGAATGAATATATATGTGTTTATTGGTAGTTCTTGGTAGGCTGATGGGACAGTGAGGAATCAGTGTTTTCCAATCAGTGTTTTTATTGCGGACATTCGTGAGGGAGAGCTTCTGTATGATGTCATTATTACAGGCGTGATTCTAAAATTCTCCCACAGGTTCTGCTTTGTCCAAAAGTCCATGTCCTCAGTCACCCAGCACAGTGAAGCGCAAAGCAACAGAGGAGAACGGTCCAGAGTTGGACGGTTCAGCAAAGAAGAGGTACAGACCTGTCCATCGAAACTGTGCACCAATCAGCTAGAACGGGATCTGCAATGATCAGCTCATACTAATGTTCATTTCTCTTATTTGAGCTTTCAGGCGTTCTGTACACGACCTTCGGGATGAGGCTCCGCCAATCAGCAGCCACGCAGCAGCAGACGGTCAGAAGAAACGAGACCTAATGATAATGTTAAACAAGTTTATCCTTATGATTAAATATAATAAAGTAATGAGTTGAAGGAGCTACACAGTGAATAAACCTGCTCTGATGTGAACACTGCCCCTAAACCCAGATCAGTTTTTAATCATAGCTACAGGACAATAATTAACATTCATCATTATTACTGCTTTAATCAGAACCTTCAGCTCCAAGTCCTCAGGCTGTGAAAAGGAACACTGAGACACAACACAATATTCCAAAGAGAAGAAGTCACGCACGCTCACACAGGAAGTCCCACCGGTGAGTAAGTTCCCCTTCATAACATATACACACCCACAAACTTTCATATATGCACCTGATGATGATCATAAAGAAATAAAGGTTATAAATAAATTGATTATGAATAATCATTAAACCTAAACTTTGAACCTCCTGAGATGTGAAATATCAACATTTAAATTTGGGTCTAATTACTGGCCACATATGACTGTATGTTGTGTTTATATATAGTGTGTTTATGTCTCAGAACCCCAAAGCAGGAGGAGAAAGTGAATCACAGAAGACGATCACTCCGATTCTTCACCACATCCAGCAACAGCAATCCTGTATGATCACACCCACAAACACATACACACACACATGCACACAAACACACATGCGCACATGCATACACATGCTCAATCACCTACATATACACAAACCCACATACACACATATACATGATTGTAGAGCGGATGTTTACATTTGTGTGTGGGTTGTTTGGCAGGTTCTGCATGTGAGCCCATTAAACAGTCCTGAAGAGGATTTATTCTCAAATGAAAATCATCAGGATGATAATAAAGTTTCATCACACTCATCCCTGAGGATTCCCTTCATACTGATCGAGGAACCAGGACGAGGTTTGGACTGTTTTGAACAAATTTCTATTACGTATGTGGATAATAAACCACCCTCACCTTTGAGTTCACTGCACAATCCATTTCAACCCCCTGAACAAGAACCTTAAACTGCTGAGACCATCTGACCTTCATCATGGCCCACCAAGGACCAGGTGGCTTCTCAACATAGGATCAAGGACTTGATGATGTTTGAGAGTAGTGGTGATGGGGGGGGGGGGGGTATTGTCCATGATGTCCTTCAGCTTAAACAGCATCCTTCTCTCTGACACTCCCTACAGCGAGTCAAGTTTTATATACCCATATATACCATGGTCATCATTGTAATGATGACCATGATGACACGATGATGGTGGTGGCGATAGTGATTGTAATAATGATAATGACATGATGATGTTGGTGGTGGTACTGGTGATGATGATGATGAAGATGATTATAATGATAATGATGGTTGTGTTTTGCAGTAGTGATCGGGAATGAGGTGGATGATGATCCTGACCTTTTGAACTGCAGCTTTGTGGAGAACCTGAACCACATCCAGAGCTCAGACTGTGAGGAAACCATCCGAGAGATCCCACAGCAGGAGAACGTGGAGATGTGTGATGAGCCCTGGGTTCTACTGGAGGATGGGATCTCAGAAGTTATAGTTGAATGTGACAAAACACAGAATGAGACCCTTCGAGAGGAAGTGGAGTCGTCGAGGCAGAGCGACGATGCCCCAGTGGAAAAAAACAAAAACAAAAAGAACAGAACCAGCTCAGCCAAGCGTTCCAGACCACGCCGCTCCATTAGTATGCCTGAAGTGACTCTGGAGGGACATTCTGATGAACCAGACGAAGCCCAACAGAACCTCGGCACAGCGGATGAGCCGCTTCACAGTGACGTTTGGTCTGCGTCTGTCAGTCTGCTACTCAAAAGAAAACAGAAGGAGGGACGTGAGGGGAGGAGGAGGAGATACGGGACGGTTCACGAACCTAAAAAGGACAAAGACTCTGAGACAGGTATAAAGAAACAGAATTCCCGGCCGTCCATGGTCGAGAGGTTCCGCAGTTTCAGCGTTTTGGCCTCCTTCCTCCGCACGCCTACGGTCCGACTTCGCCGGCAGGGTGCGCGTCGTTTTAGCCGCTCTTTCAGTGACGAGGGGGTTCGAGAGGATCAGCAGGCATTCCTGGAACTAAACGATGAAATCCTTGATCCTGAAGAACCCCAAAGTTCACCATCTTTGACCCCAGCTTCTACCATACAGGATCTCCCATCAATCAGACCACCACAGAGATCAGATGAGGACCAACTGTTCAGCACGGCTCAGTTTCAGGGCGTGGTGCCTACAATTGAGGTGTTTGATCTGGACAAGATGTTAGAGCAGAAGTGTCACCTCACTGAAAGCAACCATGAACCAGAGAAGAGTGCAGACATACCTGAAATTTTAACAGAAAGATCCACTTTGAAGGACCAGCAGAGAGCATCCTTTACATCCTCTGCAGACTCTCAATTAGATCTGCAGCTAAGCATGTGTACTCCGTCTGACCAGCAGAGGACATCATTCACTTCTTCTGTGGAGTCTTCGTCTCAGTGTGGAAGTACATACGAGATGTCTCCATGCAAAACCATGGACTGCTTGTCGTTTGATGGCGTGTTCTCCATCAGCAGCATTAGTGACAGGTGTTCCCTCTCACTCGAGCTCTCCCCTCCCCCATTTCAGTTTAGGTCCCAGGCCAACAGGAGGCACTATCGAGATTCTCCTCGCTGGCCCACCCAGGAAGTGCGCATGACCACATGGAAACCACTACCCTTCTAAAGAGTCTGTCTGTTTTGACTTTAAGCTGATTCCT
The DNA here is from genome assembly GCA_019802505.1 of Corydoras sp. C115. Taxonomy (NCBI): domain Eukaryota; kingdom Metazoa; phylum Chordata; class Actinopteri; order Siluriformes; family Callichthyidae; genus Corydoras; species Corydoras sp. C115. The sequence continues at coordinate 753,019 of JAFMOC010000140.1, forward strand.
TTTTGTTTTGTTTGTTGTTCTTATGTATCAATGAGTTTAACTTCTGTGTGTTTTAATTAAATGGGTTTTTTTGTATTTAATAATAAAACTATTGCTTCCAAAATTCTCATGAATAGATTTTATTACCAGAGAGATTAACGTCATCATGGAAATTTTAGAAAGAAATATCAAGGAGTCAATGTGCCTGAATCTGTGAATTAGTTTCGTTTAAAAGTTAATACTGAATCAATTTAGTTTAAAGCAGTTAATATGAAAGAGTTGATGTGTGAATCATTCATTCATTCATTATCACCCGTTTTATCCTCTATTAGGGTCGCGGTGGGGTTCCCCATACCCATCCGGGGGAGAACGTTTCGGGCGCTGGGCAGATACACCCAGGACAGGGCGCCAATCCATCGCTGTGTGTGAATCATTTTAGTCAAAATCAGTTAATAGTAAAGAGTCAATGTGTCTGAATCAGTGAATCATTTTAGTTAAAATCAGTTAATAGTAAAGAGTCAATGTGTCTGAATCAGTGAATCATTTTAGTTAAAATCAGTTAATAGTAAAGAGTCAATGTGTCTGAATCAGTGAATCATTTTAGTTAAAATCAGTTAATAGTAAAGAGTTAATGTGTCTGAATCTGTGCATCAATTTAGTTTAAAGAAGTTAATATGAAAGAGGCAGTGTCTCTGAATCGGTTAATCATTTTTGGTTAAAATCTCTCAGCCAACCTTTGTGTTTTAATGAGTTCCTGAGCCTGTGAAATCCTGTCTCCGATTCTTATTCCCATGCCATTACACTCGTGTAACCACACATAAAAAAATTACCAACAATAACCTCATAAAATTCCTAAATTACAGGTATTTAGGAAAATAACACCAAAAATGCTGATCAAATCCAGATTATTTGTACACAAAATCCATCCGTTCCCCCCAAAAAAATATTTGAATCATTCATTCATTCATTATCTCCCGCTTTATCCTCTATTAGGGTCGCGGTGGGGTTCCCCATGCCCATCCAGGGGAGAACATCTCGGGCGCTGGGCAGATAGACCCAGGACAGGGCGCCAATCCATCGCTGGGCAGACACTCACTCACACGAACACAATCTATATGGGGCAATTTTTGAGAATTCAATTGACTTGATCCATGTTTTTGGACTGTGGGAGGAAACCGGAGAACTCGGAGGAAACCCACGCAGACACGGAGAGAACATGGAAACTCCACCCAGATGGGGATTCAAACCGGGAATCCCTAGCGCTGAGAGGCGAACGTGCTAACCACTAAGCCACCGTGCCGCCATATTTGAATTAGTTCCATTAAAAAGTCTATTTATGGTACTTTCTATTACCATCATGCTGAAAGTTAAAATAAGATTACGATTATTAAGAAAATGCTGAAATTCAAGTTTTATTTCTGTAATAAGTTATGTAAACCTATGTTCTAACCTATTTGATAATTCTGTGGCTTTGTAACATTAATAACATTATTGTATTACAAACGGGGCGGCACTGTGGCTTAGTGGTTAGCACGTTCGCCTCTCAGTGCTGGGGATTCTCGGTTCGAATTCCAATCTGGGTGGAGTTGCCATGTTCTCACCATGTCTGCATGAGTTTCCTCTATGTTCCTTCCAACAGTCCAAAAACATGGATCAATGTAAATTGAATTCTTCAAATTGCCTCATATAGAGTGTGTTTGTATTAGTGAGTGTGTGCCCAGTGATAGATTGGTGCCCAAAATTCTCCCCTGGATGGGCATGGGCAACCCCCTGCGACCCTAGTAGAAGATTAAGCCGAAGATGATGGATGGATGGATATTACAAACGTGTAGGACAAATTCCTTTGCGTGTGAGCACAGTAGGCAAAATAGTTTGCTTTATAGATATTAACATCAGGTGTTATCCTTTCCAATTGCCTTTTGAATAACGAAGCATCTAAATGTTTGGGAACATTTAAGGAATGTCTTATTCTGTTCCAACATGGCTGTGCCACAGTGCACAAAGCAAGGTCCATAAAGACATGGTTGGGTACGTTTGGTCTGTGATAAAACTGATAAAACTTTTAAAACCTTGACCTTCACCATATCAAACATAAACATCACTTTACTAAATGGGGAATGACATTCAGGCACTTTATTTCATTAGTGTCCGACCTGACAAATGCTTTTTTGGTTAAATGTGCAGAAATTCCCACAGGCATGCTTTAAAGCAGGCGTGCCCACACTTTTCTGGAGATCTACTTTTCCATTGGACAGGTCATCGAGATCTACCAGGGTTAATAATTTTTTAGGCTTTTATATTGAAACCTGTTTACACACATCATGTTAGTATTGGGGGGGCACGTTGGCTTAGTGGTTAGCACGTTCTCCTCTCAGCGCTAGGGATTCCAGGTTCGAATCCCAATCTGGGTGGAGTTTCCATGTTCTCCCCTTGTCCGCGTGGGTTTCCTCCGGGTTCTCCGGTTCTCTTCCACAGTCCAAAAACATGGATCAAGTTGATTGAATTCTCCAAATTGCCCCATATAGAGTGTGTTTGTGTGCACAGTGATAGATTGGCGCCCTGTCCTGGGTGTATCTGCCCAGTGCCTAAGACGCTCTCCCCTGGATGGGCATGGGGAACCCCACCATGACCCTAATAGAGGATAAAGCGGAAGATAATGGATGGATAGATGTATGTTAGTATTGTCGAATCAGCATAGAAAAGACAGCTTCAGATTGCCATTTTCACAGAAATTGCAGCAAATAGCATGGAGAAAACCTGGTTTTAGTAAACCCAAACGACCAAACACAGTGGAAGTGCAATGGCTACCTGCAAATTAAGCAAAGGCATTTTGAGATTGACATTGCAAAAAAATATTCATCCTCCCACTCTAAATGAAAGTTATATTTGAATTCATTTGGAGCGAAGTCCTTCACTCGTCTTGTCAGTCAAATAAAGTGCAAAAACACAAACAGAAACTTTCTAATGTAATGTAATGTAAATCTAATGCAGACGATTCGCGAGGCAGCGCTTCGGATTTAGGCACGGAGGCGTGGCCACGTGCCGGTTTTGGGAACAGCGAGAGAGTCGGGGGGCAGACCCCTCGCTTTCAGAGTTCGCGATTCAGAATGAATCACATTGTGTGTTAAAATGCGTGCGTGTGTGTATAAGTACTTGCGATACTGTGCTGTAAAAAGAAGCGCTGATACGTAATTTTTTTTTCTCAAACCTCAATCGCGAAGGGGTGTCAGGTCGATCGCGATCGACGTTTTGAGCACACCTGCTTTAAAGTTTTAGAAAATGCCTTTACAGAAACATGAAAGCTGTTATAGCTACCAAGTTGGGTGGGGTGGATCTATCTTGTAGGAAACGGATCTGACAAACTATTAAGGGATTGATAATAAAAACAAATAGGGTTATGTCTCTGATAGGACATTTATAAAGTGGAGCAATAAGATAGAAATATCTAATAAAGTGTGCAGTGAGTGAACTGTGTTTAAAACATGTTTTCTTTGAAACATGACTACTATAGTGACACAGCAGCACTGATTTATCGAACACCATTTAAAAGTACTCACAATGCATAAAAAACAGATAAAATGCAGTGTGGAACTCATCTCGGCTCATTATCTCCACTGCTTAATCCTTTACTATGGTTGGGAGGCGTTACCCATGCGTTTCCAGGGAAGAGATTCACCTTGGACAGGGTAGATCAGATACACCCAGGACAGGGCACCATTCTATCAGTGAGCACACTCATTCACACAGACACAATCCTTGAATCCTCGTTTTTAGACTGTGGAATGAAAACGGAGAAACTGGAGGAAACCCACACAGACACAGGGAGAACATGGTTGGGATTCGCCCCTGGATCCCCATCGTTGAGAGGCTAATCTATCACTGTGCACACTCATTCACATAGACACACACAAACACTCTCTATACAGGGCAGTTTAGAACATCCAGTTTACTTTGAATCCATATTTTTGGACTGTGGGCGGAAACCAGAGACCCCTAAGAAAATCCAGATCCGAATCGAATCTGGATCCCCAGCACAGCAACGTGCTAACAACACCACCATGCCACCCAGAGGAAAAGATTCAACTCATTTCTATATTTATTTTAAAAATTCAAGTCAAAAGTGAATATATATTATATAGTATATGGGGCCCTCTCCTCGATGGAGCTGGGAGGTGGCTGAGCTTTGCCTCTACGCCTGCGCCAGCTCCTGTGTTTCGGCTGGGACTCCGGTTGATGAGGTTGGGGGGCTTAATCGCACACCTGGTGAAGTCAGACACTGACTCTTCCGAGTTGGCGATTAAAAGCAAGGGGATACAGATCATTTTAATTTGGTGCTGGTTAGAAAGAAATCCACCTAAAGTCCATTGTCTCAAAAATTTGGTGACCTGATTGTTCAATTAACAAATTGGGCAAATTTAATTGATTACTGGAGTGTAAAAAACCCCTGGGATTAAGCTTAATTTTCCAGGTTTAGTGCCTCTGGGAATGGGTTATGGTCTAGAATAGACTATCGGCTCATTTCTGCTTCCTTGAATAATTTTATTAGGGAATGTGATATCTCTGCTTTACCCTTAACTGATCATTGTGTAATATCTATACCTTTTTCTGTTTTCAAGGATTGGTAATGGTCTTACTAATAATTGGAAATTTAATAACACTCTTTTAGAAAATTCTAGGTTTTGTAAGGATGTTGGACAACTGGTAGTGGAGATTGATGCCTTGGAGATGTTATCTGTTAGTAAATGGGAAACTCAAATTTAAATTTAGAGAATTGGCTATTCATACTAGTTAAAAAGTGTCAAATTTGACAAAACAACTTTTACTCTTTTTCCTTTTTATTACTCTTACTATTAGTAGACTATTACAAGTATTAATGAGGTTTTTTTTTTTTTTTTAGAAAATATATTAGAGTTATGTTGTACAAAGCTTTCTTAGAAAGTATTCAAAAGGGAATCTCTCTAATACAATGAAGCAAGGATTAATTACTCCAAATTTCAAAACCCAACAGGGATTTTTTTTCTTTTAACAACTGGAGACCTATAACTTTGCTATGTACTGATTTAAAATAGGCGGCACGGTGGCTTAGTGGTTAGCACATTCGCCTCTCAGCTCTAGGGATTCCCGGTTCGAATCCCCATCTGGGTGGAGTTTCCATGTTCTCCCCGTGTCCGCGTGGGTTTCCTCCCACAGTCCAAATACATGGATCAAGTCAATTGAGTTCTCCAAATTGCCCCATATAGAGTGTGTCTGTGTGTGTGCCCAGCGATGGATTGGCGCCCTGTCCTGGGTCTATCTGCCCAGCGCCCGAAACGTTCTCCCCTGGATGGGCATGGGGAACCCCACCGCGACCCTAACAGAGGATAAAGCGGGAGATAATGAATGAATGATTATAAAATTTTAGCCGATGCCTTTGCTGATCAACTAAATGATGGAATGGAGGATGTAATTAATGAAAGCCAATCAGCCTTCATTAAGGGAAGAAATATGTATACCCATATTAGGTTAATATAAGGAGTGCTAGGAACTCCTCACCTGTTTTCATTTTCTTTTACTTATTTTCCTTTATTGGTTCTCATTTAGTAATATATTTGTTATTTTTATTGGTTGCTTTTGGTTTTCATGTGGTCAGGTTTCATTAATATTGTTTCCGTTTCCGTTCCGTCGGCGTTCCGGCGTTAGTTTACGTCACGCTGTAACAGGTGCCTAGGGCAACTGTCACCTGTTTTGCTGTTCTTTTGTTCTTTTGAGTCAATTAACGTTCATTGGTCATTAATTTAGTTAATTAACTCGTTCTTGTCATTGGTTTGTTTTGTGCACGTGGTCGGGTGTCTTTTTGTATTTATTTCCCGGGGTCCCCGTCCTCAGGGCACGTCGTTTATTTTATGTTCACTCGTCAGGTTGTACCTCTATGCTGTTTGGTGTCACTACACCTTTAATAAACCCTGATATTCTGCTACCTGCGTGCCTGGCTCCCTTCAGCGTGTTAAAGCGCGGCGGCTCTGCGCTTCTTATGCGCAGCCGCTTTAATCCGAGGTAGGCGAGTGTGACAGAACGACGTGCAGTCAATTTGGGGAGTCCAGAGCCCAGGTAAGCCTTTTTAAAATTTTTCTTTGCGGGGGCTGTATAACCTCGTACTAGCGGCGCGCTCCGTCATGTCCGCGAGTTCGCCTCTATGCGTAGCCCGCCGTCCCGAAGCCGTAAGGACGGCTCGAACACAGTGATGTCGGAGTGTTGCGACTCCGATGATGAGTGGTTGTGGAGGTACGAGGGGGCGTTTCCTGAATTCTTGAATGAGAATGTCGCTAATACAAATGTTCCTGATCTTTCTCTCTCACCCATGTTGTATGCATTTGGGGCGGTGTCCTTGGGTCTGGCGGTTGGGGTGTACATGTTCTGTATGCAGAATGGCGATCCCGAGGTGGAGGTCCATCCAGCGTGCGTGCCCGCTGAGGTCCACCCAGCGTGCGTGCCCGCCGAGGTCTACCCAGCGTGCGTGCCCGCCAAGGCCCATTCGGCGTGCGTGCCCGCCGAGGTCCAGCCAGCGTGCGAACCCGCCAAGGTCCAGCCAGCGTGCGAATCCGCCAAGGCCCCTCCTGCGTGCGTTCCCGCAGAGGTCCAGCCAGCGGGCGTTCCTGCCACAGACCCGCAAACATGAACATCTGTCATGGTCCCTGCGCCACACGCCACCCAGCCCGTTGCTCAGGAGCCGCACGCCGCCCAGCTTGTTCTCCAGGGGCCGCACGCCGCCCAACCCGAGCAGCAGGGGCTGCACGCCGCCCAGCCCGAGTAGCAGGGGCCGCACGCAGCCCAGCCCGAGCAGCAGGGGCCGCACGCCGCCCAGCCCGAGCAGCAGGGGCCACACGCCGCCCAGCCCGAGCAGCAGGGGATGCCCGCTGCCGAGCCCGAGCACCAGGGGCCGCCCACCGCCCGAGGGCGCCCACCGGACCACGCAGCCAGAATGCGTGGCCCACTCCTCATCCGCCGAAGGCGTCCATCGGACCACGCAGCCAGAGGGCGCCCACCGGACCACGCAGTCAGAGGGCGTGGCCCACTCCCGATCCGCCGAGGACATCCACCGGACCACGCAGCCAGAGGGCGTGGCCCACTCCTCATCCGCCGAAGGCGTCCATCGGACAACGCAGCCAGAGGGCGCCCACCGGACCACGCAGTCAGAGGGCGTGGCCCATTCCTGATCCACCGAGGGTGCCCACCTGACCTCGCAGCCAGAGGGCGTCCTTAACACCTCGTTCGCAGAGGGCGCTCTTCACGCCGCGTCCGCAGAGGGCGCCCACCTCGACATGGAGCCAGAGGGTGTTCGGCACACCTCCCCCACAGAGGGCGTCCACCTGAGGGCATCTGCCAAGCCCGGCTCAAGGAGGGTTTAATCCGAGGTAGGCGAGTGTGACACACGCGTGTTCGACTCTGTTGTGAGATTCGACTTAATAAACTCTGAATCACTTACCCGCGCATCCTGGATCCTTTCTGTGCTGCTGCGCTTTGTTTTTTGCCTTTTTGGACACGCGCATGACAGAATGCCGGAACCAAACAGATTTGGGTCCAGTAGCGAGTTGTGGCAAGTTATTTTATATATTTATTTTTTTCTCTTCCTTGTCATCGTCTTCCCGGCTGCAGCCGTGGTGCTGCTTAGTTTTGGCGCTAGCCCCGCCTTCTAGTCTTTTTTTTTCACCCGCTCTTTCACCCCCGCGAACCTTGTCAGAGCTGTGTGGACTCCACGATTGCGTTGAGTCACTCGGTTGCGGGGTTCTGCGAGTCGGCTCCTCGGCGTGTTTAGCCACCGGGGGTTGTTTATGCCCGGCTCTGTTTTCATTGTTCTGTCTCTCTGGCTTCTTTTATGTCGAAACCATGGTGGTGATACCAGGAAGTCATATCCCGAGACGAAACGGAATCATTGTGTTCTGAAGAGAGTTCTCAAATCATGTGTTGACTCAGAGGATAATTTTGATTCCTTTCTCTTGGGACACGTTCTTCCTCCCCACATCCTTCTAAAGTCCCATGATTTGTGGCACGTAACAGTTCCCTAAAGCCCACCAAACCCCCTCGTGTTTCCGGTCCCTCCTCGGAACAACCTCCCTGTTTTTGTTACATTTCTCCCTACGCGTGTCCCCTTCACCTATCAGATAAGTCCTCACTCCGCATCCCTTCCTTGTCCATTGTCGCCTCGGGGGAGCCTTGTCAAGCGGTGTCCCAACCTAAAGGCAGGAGTCGGTGCAGCCACCGAGGCAGGGCTAACCCTCCTCCTAGCTCCATCGAGGAGGGTGTCCTCTGCTCCCTCTGTGGAGAGTGTGGGGTTGGGGGAGAGTGAATGTGCGGGGGTCTGTAGGGTGTCTGAGGGGTGTGTTCCTGATGGTGGTGGTCCCCAGTGTCGTCCTCCCTCCATGTGTGTGCCTGAGGTCCCTGATGGTGTGTGTGATGTACTGTCCATTCTCTGTTTGGTTTTGTGTACAGGAGAAGGAGAAGGACTTGGGGTGTGCTTATGCAGTTCCATGACCTGTTTTTCCAGAGGAGTGGGCCGTGGTTCCAGAGGACTTGCGGCCCATGGTTCCAGAAGACTTGCGGTCCATGGTTCCAGACCAGTTGCCCTCCATTTAGTACCAGTTGCCCTCCGCTCAGTGCCAGTTGCCCTCCTCAGTCCCTCCAGTGCCAGAGCCCGCTGTAGTCCCACCAGCACCAGAGCCCGCTGTAGTCCCTCCAGCACCAGAGCCCGCTGTAGTCCCTCCAGTGCCAGAGCCCGCTGTAGTCCCTTTCAAAAGGCCACACTGCCATTGCGCCCTCAAAAGACCCCTACGCCTTCTTCGCCCCCTGTAAAAGGCCCCTGCACGGCCTTCATGCCCTCAAAAGGCCCCGTCGCCGCCTTCGTGCCCTCAAAAGGCCACACTGCCTTCGCACCCTCATAAGGTCCCGCCGCCGCCTTTGCGCCTTCAAAACGCCCCACAGTACATTGTCACAAAGCAGCTTTACAGAATGAAAAGCCTTTAAACCCCCAAAGAGCAAGCCGACGCGACAGTGCCAAGAAAAAAACTCCCCGTTATGTTGTTATTTAAGGAAGAAACCTTCGGAGGACCAAGACTCAGTGGGGGACTCATCCTCCTTGAGGGGCCAGACAGCAACAACAGTGTAGGACAGCCACGTATAGATATTTAACAAATGGAAAAACTCTAACAAATGGAAAACTATATGTGAATCCATTAAGGGGGTCCTGCAGGACCGCCAGTCCAATTAATATTCAGGTTCCATCCAGTATTCGTCGGCAGAGCCATGGATGAAGATCTGACTACACCGAAAGGAAGCCGGTCACACCTCAATAGAAACAGACAAGGAAGGCAGTTAGAGCTAATAATAAAGCACAACATTTAATTAATAAGTAATTGATTGACACAGTGCAGCATGTGACCTAGGGCATCACTGACTAGAGCAGCAGAACTAAAAGAGGCATCTGCCTCTTTTAGTTATGCTGCTCTAGTCAGTGGCTCCCTGGAACAGCATCATTTCAGCGCCTCATCCCTCCATTAATGATGAGGTGGGTGAAGAGGTGAAACGCCAGCATACACTGTTCAAAGATTACCACCCCCAACACAGCCAAGCCTGAGATCTACATCTACAGGGAGTCAATTAAACGCAAGATTAAATAAATGTGTTTTTAATTTACTTTTAAAGATTAATAATGATTCAGAATCACGAACAGTAACTGGAAGGCTATTCCAAAGTTGAGGAGCCTTGTGGGAGAACGCTCTTCCACCATCAGTAATTTCATTTATTCTAGGAGCTAAGAGTAAACCAGCACCTTGAGATCGGAGCTCACGTGTTGGCTTGTACGATTGAATCAGCTCACTCAGATACTGTGGAGCCTGATTATGTAGAATTTTATGTTATCAATATAATTTTGTACTCAATACGAAACTTAGCTGGTAGCCAGTGCAAGTTTGATAACACAGGACTGATATGATCGAACTTTCTGGTTTTAGTTAAAACTCTAGCTGCCGCATTTTGCACAAGTTGTAATTTATGTAATGATTTATTAGAACATCCTGTCAGAAGTGAATTACAATAATCTAACCTTGAGGTAATAAAAGCATGAATTAGTTTTTCTGCATCTTGGAGGGAGAGGATATTTCGTAGCTTTGAAATGTTACGAAGGTGAAGAAATGCAATTCTAGTAATATTGCTAATGTGCTTTGTAAAGGAGAGATCTGAATCAATAATGACACCGAGATTATTTACAGATGAACTGGGTCTAATTAAAGAGTTTTCAAGGTTTAACATAGTGTTAGAAGCTTTGTTAATTTTGTACTTGGGTCCTATCCTAACTATCAGAAACCCTGTTTTATCAGAATTTAGCAGTAGGAAGTTTTTTGACATCCATATTTTAATATTATGGATGCAGTCCTCGAGCTTACTGACTGAACAACCATCATTAGGAAATGTATAACTGTGTATCATCTGCATAAGAGTAGAAACTGATTCCATGATTACGAATAATTGATCCCAATGGAAGCATATATAACGCAAATAGGAGTTGTTAGAATCTTTTGATTTTGAAAAAGGCAGAAAGAACGAGCTGATTTCAAAATGGTCGCCTCAACTGATTTATTGAGGACAAAGAGAATACTTCATGGACACCTCCAGTAACTCACGCTGGCCAGCGGTCTTCCCTCCTCAGCGTTCTGATGCTGTCTCCCTCCGCTTCTGAGTGAAAAGCCCCCTCCCTTGTGTTTACCTCGGTGTATATGCGTTACGTCTAGTTCCCGCCCCTTAACTGCTTAAAGCCAATCACAAACTACCGCCCTAGGTTTTAAATCAGCCAATCCCAGCCCATTATTTCCTAGTGGTGGGAAATCCAAGGTCCTTTGTTTGTCTTTCGGCCATATTGGAATTCTCATAATGTATAAGGAATTTAAAATTCCTGACAGAGTGGACCCAGAACTGACCCTTGTGGGACACCATATTTAACTTTAGCAAGATCAGAACATTGGTTGTTAACACAGGTGAATTGATATTGATCTGTCAGGTAGGATTTAAACCACTGGAGTGCAGATCCTGTAATGCCCACAGTGTTTTCTAATCTATCAACTAAGATGTTATGGTCTATAGTGTCAAAGGCTGCACTAAGATCTAATAATACAAGGAAAGAGATTTGGTTATTATCAGAGGACATTAATAAGTCATTAACGACTTTAATTAAGGCTGTCTCAGTGCTATGATGAGACCTAAAACCTGACTGAAAAACTTCATGAATGTTATTAGCTAGAAGATGGCGAATCAGCTGGTTGAACACAATTTTTTCTAGGATTTTAGAGACAAAACGAAGGTTTGATATTGGTCTATAATTGGACAGTATTAGAGGATCTATATTAGGTTTTTTTAAGTAATGGTTTAATGACTGCACACTTCAGATTTTTGGGGACATAGCCTATTTTAAGTGATGAATTTATAATGTTTATAAAAGGCTCTGTAATATTTGATAGGAGGTCTTTAAGCAGGTTTGTAGGTATTGGGTCTAACAGACAGGATGTTGTCTTTGTGTAATTAATGAGACAAGCTCTTTTTTAGATATGGGGTTAAAGGTATTTAACTCTTGTACTACATTATTTTCTCTACCACTAGATTTTTCAGAAATCGTTGAGGGTTGATTATTGATTACGCTACACGATGCATTAGATGATTTAAGTCTTATGTTTTCAATTTTATCACTAAAGAAATTCATGAAATCATTGCTGCTGAACTGTGAGTGAATCTTGTAGAAATTACGCAGCAGTAGAGGGAATGATTGTACGCTTCATATAATATCGCGGTTTAATGACTGGATCAATATTAATTTCTAAATCGTAGGTTATCAAATGGTGATCAGAGATGACCTCACTTAGTGGAACAATAGTTAAATTATTAATGTTAATACCATGTGATAAAACTAAGTCTAATGTATGTTTACAGTGATGTGTTTCACCAACCACACTTTGAGTAACGTCCATGGAATCGAGGATAGAGTCAAAGGCTAATTTAATTGAGTCTAATGGGTTTTCAAAGTGAACATTGAAGTCACCGACTATTAAGGCCTTGTCTGATGAGATTACTATGTTAGAAAGAAATTCACCAAATTCTTTAATAAACTCTGTATATGGGCCTGGAAGGCGGTATACGGTAATAAGTTGCATTAGATTGGATTTATTCTTCAATGCAGATGGGCTGCTTTTTACAGAGTACAAGAGTTTCGAAGGATTTTGACTCATACTTATTATTAAGTGTTACATTTATGTTTTCTTTATAGATCGTAGCCACTCCACCTCCTCGTCCACTAAGACGTGGTTTATGAGCATAACCATAACCAGGTGGAGAGGCATCATTTAATGCTAAGTATTCATTGACCCTAATCCAGGTTTTTGGGAGACAAAAGATATTTAGGAAGTTATCAGTAATTATTTCTTGAACTAGAGCTGATTTTGATGAAAGTGACCTAATGTTTAATAACCCAAGTTTTAACTTAAAAGTGTTTCTTACATTACTTGAGATACTATTTATATTAATGAGATTTTTTTGGCACACTTTTTGGACTCTTTTTGTTTTTTGCTCACTGCGATACTTGATAACTGTCTCCTGGCAGGCAGTTGGTTAGGCCATTCTGTCTGCTGCCTGGCCTTGGCTCTGAATTGTCAATTTTAATTCCTACTGAAGAAAAAACCCTATCGGCTATGTTATGTGACATGAGCGCAACACCCTCCCAGGAAGGATGGATGCCATCCCATTTCAAAAGGCCAGGCCTTCCCTCAAAAGTAGACCAATTATCAATAAAGGTAATATTGTTTTCTGTTTTCTGAGCACCACTTAGACATCCAGCAACGCAGCGACCATAACCTGCAGTAGGTTTCGCCGCCACGCCTAATTGGCCTAATTGGTAGGGGGGACCAGAGACAACTACACAGATTTAACAAGACAGATTTCGACAGATTCCAAAACCCATGGGGAGAACATGGAAACTCCCAGATTGGGCTTTGAACCTGGATCCCCTGGTTATATACATACATTGTATATATGCACTCTGTATGTTTGCTTAATATTCTACTTCTGTAATGTCAGTTTATTGTATTGTAATGTCAATTAAGCTACCAATGACAAATTCCTTGTATGTGTAAGCATACTTGGCCAATAAAGCCTGATTCTGATTCTGATTCTGATATCTACACATTGTTTTTCTCTATGCTTGTAAGCTATTAAGTTTTCCTAAAAAATAAATAAATCTAGACTAAAAAGAAAACCTGTATAAAATCAAAAGACTATAAAAGACTGTTTTGCATTTGGTTGTCGTTCTGTGAAGGGGATAAAAGTTTTGGGAGGTTCAACAATCCTTAGAGTAGGTGCAGGGGAATAAGGTGTTGAAGTCTTTAATAATGATGTTACAACAGCCATCCTAAATTTGGAATAATATGAAGTAAAGTGATAAAGTAATAAAGTGATTAGTTTTGCCTACTGTGCGTACACACAGAGGAATTTGTCCCTCACATTTAACCCATCCGTGCAGTGAAACAAACACATACACACACCGGTGAAGTGAGCACATGTGCCCAGAGCAGTGGGAAACCTTGAATACAGTGCCCATGGAGCAAGGGCAAGGGCACTTCAGCCATTTTACTTGGTAGGACCAGTATGTTAAACTGTATAAATGGTTTATTTAGAGCAGGGGTGTTAAACTCCAAAAAAATGTAAAACTTGGACAAAGTCATGGTCCAACCTTCATTTTTTTAATAAATCTTTCTGGCATCTTTGAGTCATGATTCAGTCCTTGTACATGTCGTGGTGTTTTGTTTCATAGTCTTGTCTAATGTTGTAGTCCTTGATTACTTTTGACAAGGGAGAGCTGCAGACCCTCTATCTCCTGTAGATTATAGAGTAAGATGTGTAAATGCCAGTACAGTAAAAGTATAATATGATGTTGCTGGAGGTGATACCTTCTGGAAATCCATGTTTTTGGCCATTACTTCCTTCAAGCCTCCTCACTGTCAACAACGAATACCTGAGATCATCTATCCCCTGTAGATTACAGAGTTAAAAGTGCAAATGCCATTATTTTTAATTTGATGTTGCTGGATGTACTACCTTTTGGACATCCATGAAGACCTCCTCCCTTTTAACAGATGAGACTGGCAGACCCACTATCTCCTGTAGATTACAGAGTGTGAAGTGTAAATTCTATTACAATAACAATATAATGATAATTACGATGGTGCTATAGGTGGCACCTTCAGGAGATCCATGTTTTTGGCCTCGACCTCCTTCAAGGCATTCTCACTTTCATAGAGGGATTTCTGCAGACCCTCTATGTCCTGTAGATTACAGAGTGAGAAGTGTAAATGCCAGTACAATAAAAATATAATGATAAACATGATTTTGCTGGAGGTAGCACCTTCTGAAAATCCATGTTTTTGGCTACAACTTTGTTGAAGGCCTCCTCAGTTTCAACAAGGAAGACCTTTAGCTCCTGTATATTACAGAATAAGAAGTGTAAATGCCATTACAGTAAAAATATAATTTTTCAATATGATGTTGCTGGATGTACTACCTTCTGGACATCCATGAAGACCTCCTCATTTTTAACAGACGAGACCTGCAGACCCTCTATCCCCTGTAGATTACAAAGTAAGAAGTATAAATGCCATTACAGTAACAATGTAATGATAAATATTATGTTGCTGGAGGTGGCACCTTCTGGAAATCTATGTTTTTGGCCACAACTTTGTTTAAGGCCTCCTCACTTTCAACAAGGAAGACATTTAGCTCCTGTATATTACAGAATAAGAAGTGTAAATGCCATTACAGTAAAAATATAATTTTTCAATATGATGTTGCTGGATGTACTACCTTCTGGACATCCATGAAGACCTCCTCATTTTTAACAGACGAGACCTGCAGACCCTCTATCTCCTGTAGATTACAGAGTGAGAAGTGTAAATGCCATTACAGTGACAATATAATGATAAATATTATGTTGCTGGAGGTGATACCTTCTGGAGATCCATGTTTTTGGCCTCGACCACCTTCAATGCATCCTCACTTTCATAGAGGGATTCTTGCAGACCCTCTATCTCCTGTAGATTACAGAGTGAGAAGTGTAAATGCCATTACAGTGACAATATAATGATAAATATTATGTTGCTGGAGGTGATACCTTCTGGAGATCCATGTTTTTGGCCTCGACCACCTTCAATGCATCCTCACTTTCATAGAGGGATTCTTGCAGACCCTCTATCTCCTGTAGATTACAGAGTGAGAAGTGTAAATGCCATTACAGTGACAATATAATGATAAATATTATGTTGCTGGAGGTGATACCTTCTGGAGATCCATGTTTTTGGCCTCGACCACCTTCAATGCATCCTCACTTTCATAGAGGGATTCTTGCAGACCCTCTATCTCCTGTAGATTACAGAGTGAGAAGTGTAAATGCCAGTACAGTAAAAATATAATGATAAATATAATGTTGCTGGAGGTGATACCTGCTGGAGGTCCATGTTTTTGGCCTCGTTTTCCTTCAAGGCTTCCTCACTTTTAACAAGGGATGCCTGTAGCCCCTTTATCTCCTGTTGATTACAGAGTAAGAAGTGTAAATGCCATTACAGTAACAATATAATGATAAATATTATGTTGCTGGAGGTGGCACCTTGTGTAAATCAATGGTTTTGGCCACAACTTTGTTGAAGGCCTCTTCACTTTCAACAATGAAAACCTTTAGCTCCTGTAGATTACAGAGGTAAAAGTATAAAAGTAAAAGTATAAAAAGCCATTACAGTAAAAATATAATTCTAATTTGATGTTGCTGGATGTACTACCTTCTGGTCATCAATGAAGACCTCCTCATTTTTAACAGAGGAGACCTTCAGACCCACTACCTCCTGTAGTTTACAGAGTAAGAAGTGTAAATGCCATTACAGTGACAGTATAATTATAAATATGATGGTGCTGGAGGTGATACCTGGAGATCCATATTTCTGGCCTCGACCACCTTCAATGCATCCTCACTTTCATAGAGGGATTCTTGCAGACCCTTTATCTCCTGTAGATTACAGAGTAAGAAATGTAATTGCCATTACAGTAGCAATATAATGATGAATATGATGTTGCTGGAGGTAATACCTTCTGGAGGTCCATGTGTTTGGCCTTGACTTGTTTGAAGGCCTCCTCACTTTCATAGAGGGATTCCTGCAGACCCTCTAATTCCTGTAGATTACAGAGTAAGAAATGTAAATGCATTTACAGTCTTAGTATAATGATAAATATGATGTTGCTGGAGATGGCACCTTCTGGAAGTCCATATTTTTGGCCTCCGGCCTCATACGACGCTCTTCTGATTCACAATGATCATTCAGGATTCTCATCACCACCTGCTGCAGTTTACAGAAACAGAAAATTAAAGATAAAATATGATCAAATACATCTTACAAAAGGCGGCACGGTGGCTTAGTGGTTAACACGTTCGCCTCTCAGCACTAGGGATTCCCGGTTCGAATCCCCATCTGGGTGGAGTTTCCATGTTCTTCCCGTGTCCGCGTGGGTTTCCTCCGGGTTCTCCGGTTTCCTCCCACAGTCCAAAAACATGGATCAAGTTAATTGAGTTCTCCAAATTGCCCCATATAGAGTGTGTTTGAGTGAGTGAGTGTGTGCCCAGCGATGGATTGGCGCCCTGTCCTGGGTCTATCTGCCCAGCACCCGAGACGTTCTCCCCTGGATGGGCATGGGGAACCCCACCGCGACCCTAATAGAGGATAAAGTGGAAGATAATGAATGAATGAATGAACATCTTACAAATATAACTTGGTCTTAATGGATGATCTGAGAATGAAATTCATGGTGTTTGTACCTTCAGAAGGTTTATGTTTTGGACCTTTGCTTTATTCTGACCCTCTTCAGTTTTAAGAAGTTTCAATTGAAGCTCCTTAACCTGCTGCATAAGTGCATCCTTTTGAAGGTGCACATCCTGCAGCTCCGCCTCGTAGTTCTGCAGTTCAATATATTACAATCAAAATGATTTATTATACATCATCAATAATTATTAAATTATTCATATATATATATATATATATATATAGTGCATCCGGAAAGTATTCACAGCGCTTCACTTTTTCCACATTTTCTTATGTTACAGCCTTATTCCAAATTTACTTCATGCTTCGTGTTTGCCCTCTGACATGCAGTCAACTGTGGGACGTTATATAGACAGGTGTGTGCCTTTCCAAATCATGTCCAATCAACTAGATTTACCACAGGTGGACTCCATTTAAGCTGTAGAAACATCTCAAGGATGATCAATTTTGAGCTTCATGCCAAAGGCTGTGAATACTTATGTAAATGTGATTTCTTAGTTTTTTAATTTTAATAAATTTTCAAAACTCTCAAGAAAACTTTTTTCACGTGGTCATAATGGGGTATTTTGTGTAGAATTTTGAGGAAAGAGATTAATGTAATACAATTTGGAAGCGCTGTGAATACTTTCCGGATGCACTGTATATATACTGTATATATATATATATATACAGTATATATTGAACCAGAGACCTTCAGATCGCAAGGCTGGTTTCTTAACCACCAGCCTGATCAACTCTTTATATTTATTTAAATCAGTACGCTTATTTTTTTGAATGTATCTTTAAAATATGTGTATATTTTAGGTCTCCGGTTTGATTCTTGGTCCTAACAGATACCATGGATGAAGTGCCCTTGAGTAAGGCACCTAACCCTAATTGCTCCTCGGACGCTGTATACAAGACTGCCCAGCACTCCGGGCACGTGTGCTCACTTCACTCAGTGTGTGTATATGTGTGTGTCACAGCATGGAAGGGTTAAATATGGAGGACATATTTCTCTCCCATGTTTTTGGGCTGTGGGTAAAAACCGGAGGACCAGGAAGATGCCATCGCAGACACAGGGAGAACACAGAAACTCTACGCAAACTGGGATTCTACTGCGCTGAGAGGCGAACATGCTGACAACTAAGCCCTATACATTTTGTTGTGTTGTTACATTCTTAGTTTCAAGCAGGACTTAAAGTGAAATATTTTACAGGAGCAGATATTTAAATAATAATTTAGAATTAAATCATTTGTGGGGCGGCACGGTGGCTTAGTGGTTAGCACGGTCACCTCTCAGCGCTAGGGATTCCCGGTTCGAATCCCCATCTGGATGGAGTTTCCATGTTCTCCCCGTGTCCGCGTGGGTTTCTTCCGGGTTCTCCGGTTTCCTCCCACAGTCCAAAAACATGGATGAAGTCAATTGAGTTCTAAAAATTGTCCCATATAGTGTGTGTCTGTGTGCGTGTCTATGTGAGTGTGTGCCCAGCGATGGATTGGTGCCCTGTCTTGGGTGTATCTGCCCAGCGCTCGAGGTGTTCTTCTCTGGATGGGCATGGGGAACCCCCCGCGACCCTAATTATAGGACAAAGTGGAAGATAATGAATGAATGAATGAATAAATAATTTGTGGAGATTTGATTTTCTTTACCAGCTGTATTCCCATTTTTAATCAGACAAGACAGCGAGTGAAATATCAGCGTTGAAAATGTTCTCTGATTTGTCAATTGAAAATTTAATTGCTAATTAAAGGTAAGATTAATGATCTTACCTTCACTATACTTTCATGGCGTTGACAAGCCTCGTTTAGCAGAAACGAGACAGAATGCATATTTGCTTCGTCAGTTGCAACAAATTATATAATTATTATTATTATTATTATTATTAATTATATTATATAAAGAGTTCTTTACTGGAAAGTGACCTCAAATAGAATGTTTACATCTATCACCTAGCAACACGATCACCTAATGGAATTTAGAACGTTGAAATACACAACCATTCCCGGTCCCAACAGTATACAAGGCTGACCAATGCTCCGGGCATGTGTGCTCACTTCAATCAGTGTGTGTATATCTGTGTGTGTGTCACTGCATTGAGGGGTTAAATATGGAGGACAAATTTAGTGTACAGTAGGCAAAATAGATACAGTAGGCAAAATAGATCACTTACTTATTTATAAAATATATTGTAGATGATACATTTAGAATATAATTAATAAATACATATTTGTCACTTATTATTATTCATATTCTCACAATAGATCACAGATTTAAGGATTTAATAATAATAATAATACATTTTATTTGATGGCGCCTTTCTGGACACTCAAGGTCACCTTACAAAGAAAAAACAATAAAAACAACAATAATAAATAAAGCAATCAGTCTAATCATAGTAAAATAAATTTAAGTCATTCATTCATTCATTCATTATCTCCCGCTTTATCCTCTATTAGGGTCGCGGTGGGGTTCCCCATGCCCATCCAGGGGAGAACATCTCGGGCGCTGGGCAGATAGACCCAGGACAGGGCGCCAATCCATCGCTGGGCACACACTCACTCAGACAGACACACTCTATATGGGGCAATTTTTGAGAATTCAATTAACTTGATCCATGTTTTTGGACTGTGGGAGGAAACCGGAGAACCCGGAGGAAACCCACGCAGACACGGGGAGAACATGGAAACTCCACCCAGATGGGGATTCGAACCGGGAATCCCTAGCACTGAGAGGCGAACGTGCTAACCACTAAGCCACCGTGCCGCCATAAATTTAAGTAGAAAATAAATTAAAAGATAGAGGAAATAAAATCAGAGATTATAAGCAATTCTAAAAAGGTAAGTTTTGAGACTCGACTTAAACTGATATGGAGTCCAATTTCCTTAAGTCGGGAGGCAGAGCATTCCATAGTCTAGGGGCAGAGCTACCGAAGGCTCTACCTCCCATGGTGCTAAGGCGCATAGTGGGAACAGACAGGTGTGTAGAGGCAGATGATCTCAGTGATCGTGGGTGAGAGGTAACCGTGATAAGATCTGCGATATACGGAGGAGCAAGGTTATGGATGGCTTTGAAAGTGAGGAGTAATATTTTGTAATGAATACGTTGAGTAACCGGGAGCCAGTGCAACTGATGTAGAACAGGAGAGATATGATGATGAGAAGGAGTTCTAGTGATGATACGTGCTGCTGAGTTCTGAACCATTTGGAGTTTGTGTAGTGATTTCAGAGGAAGACCATAAAGAAGAGAATTACAGTAGTCCAGGCGAGAGTTGACGAGACTGTGAACCAGAATAGCAGTAGTGTGAGAAGAGAGAGAAGGGCGTAGACGATTTATGTTTCGGAGGTGGAAATAAGCTGAGCGAGTGATATTGTTAATGTGTGATTTAAATGACAAGGTGTTATCCAGGAGGACACCCAAGCTCTTTACCTGTTAATTTACCTGTAATACAGTTGTTTATTTGGTACTGTTAGTACTAGATAAGGAGGCATAATGATTTAGGCTTAGTCCTATTGCTTTGAATTGAAACTGAATTCTATGTAAAGTGGTAAGTTTGGTAAATAATATTAATATAGAACTTCTAACCTCTAAACAATTTACTGAAATTATCCTGTTGCACATCAATTTTAAGTAAATATATCAAAGAACCTATTTAGACAGACATTGTGATGGCTGTGGGATGAAATCAGAGGACCAGGAGGAAGCCCTCGCAGACACAGCCAGAACACAGAAACTCTACCCATATCGTCATTCGAACCTGAATTCACCTGCGCTGAGAGGCGAATGTGCTAACAACTAAGCTACCGTGCTGCCCTATACATTTTTTTGTGTTGTTGTTACATTCTTAGTTTCAAGCAGGACTTAAAGTGAAATAATCTAGTGGAGCAGATATTTGTAATTGTTCTGTTCTGAATTAAATAATAATTTAGAATTAAATCATTTGTGGGGATCTGATTTTCTTTAAAAGATGTAATCCTATTTTTATTCAGAAAAGACAGCGAGTGAAATATCAGTATGGAAAATGTTCTTTGATTTGTCAGTTGAAAAATCAAATTTTCTTATGTTCTTATCTTCACTATGCTTTCGTGGCATTGACAAGCCTCGTTTAGCAGAAACGAGACAGAATGCATATTTGCTTGGAGTTCTTCACTGGAATGTGACCTTAAATAGAATGTTTAAATCTATAGAATGTTTAAATCTAAACCTAGCAACACGCTCACCTAATGGAACTTGAAACAGGCATAACCATGCCTAACCAAATATTTATATAAAAAATATATATCAAATATATCAGATTGTTTTCTGAAATTTTGTTCACAAAATCACTTATTATTGATCACATTATTTACAATAAAATTAACAAAGAATGATGATCTTGTCTGTTTTGTGTCTTAATTCATAAAACAAACCTTGTCCATTTAATTCACTCCAAAACTTCATTACAGTTTCGGATTGTCATGATAATCCTAGGGTCACTAGAACCCATCCAGAGGAGAGCGTTTCGGGCACTGGGCAGAAACACCCTGGACAGGGCACCAATCTATCACTGGACACACACACACACAAACACACAATTTAGAGTACAGAGTGAAGATACAGATTCGTTATGATGGCTACCAGTTATATTGTATGTACATTGCGAATGTGCAGTATTAGACCGTGAAAATATACCCGTGAATATATGAGGAATGAATAATGCAGCATCATAGAATAAATTGTAGTGTGTTATTAAAATGATGGAATTAAAGTGACTGTGATGAGTTCCATAAAGTCACAGCTTCAGAAAAGAACTGAGCAGTCTCCTGTAATGTCTACCATATTGTACAATATAAAAAAGGTCCATGGTTTGGATGATCAACATCAGGATTGTGCTTTATTTGCCAAGTATACTTACACATACAAGAATTCTTCTTTAGTTTCAGTAGCTCGTATTAGACAGAAATGACATAGCAGAAATTGCTGCTATGCTCATCCTATCCTTCCATTAAAACAAACACACACACACACACACACACACACACACACACACACACACACGTGCACACACTCTCTCTCACCCTCTCTATCACTCATGTCCACTCACACTTACCTGTAGACATAGACACGCAGCAAAAGTTCCGCTAATTTATTTTGAAGCAAGATGTTAATTATAATGTAGCATATATCTCACATTACAGATTTTTTACTTTAAGGGGTTACACTTCAATAAAAAATCACATATGTGTCCTTTGTGGTCCCTCATAATTTTCCTTTCAGCTAAAATAGGTCTGGGTCCTTATCCTGAATTATTGTTTATTTTTTTATATTCAGTAAACATTATTCATGTAAAATATTCACCCCTTTGCTGCCGTTGCTTTAGGAATTGTCTCAAAGATGGTCCTGAGCTGGTCTAAAGGGTTCCCCTGCAAAGGAGATACATGTTTAATTTACTGAGGTGCCGTGGTGAGCTGTACATTTTACTGCTAGGCCTTCAATAATGCTCCATCAGAATTAATCCTGTGAATATCACATAACAGTATTTTATGGCTATTAAAACATCTTATTATGCAGAAATGCAGTATAAATATTTGATTTGACTTCGATTAGAGATACGCAGTGCTGCTTGTTGAATGTGTGCAGCCTTTATAAGTCCCGGCGATTGACCACGACCTGATGGAATTGCAGGTTCAAGATAAGGGCACAGTGGCTAACGTTACATGGTCGTTTAAGAGAAGATCCTGACCGCGATGTAAAATGCGCTGACCTCCAGTTCTCATTCATACCCACCTCATTACACTTATGAATTAAAATCATTAAAATCACCAACAATGACCTCATAAAACTGCAATATTATTTAGGAAAATAATACTCACCAAAAATGATGATCAAATCCTGATTATTTGTACACAAAATCCATGCTCCTTTTTTCCTTTTTAAAAATTTTGTTAGTTCCATTAAGAGGTCATTTTTATTGCCATCGAAGCTTATGCTGAAAGTCAAGTTGTATTTCTGAATACACTGAAATATCATTAGCCTGCTAGAAGGCTCTAGTATTGCGAATTAAAAATCTCATTGGTTGAAGCAATAGGTTGATCGACACTTATTCAATGCTACAGGGCCTGGAAAATTCATTCTGAAGACGTATGAGATTAAATTAAATACCTGGCAACCAGTGATGCTGAACCATAATTGAAGAGAATGCAGTCTGGAAGCAGCTCAACCAGGAAAGAGTGTAAAAGAAAGTGGACAGAGCAGCTAGATTAATTCAATATATTCATGGACAAAATATAATTAACATAAGTCTAAGAGAAGGCCCTGAAGGCCCTGACAGCCTGTCTGTGGGCTACATGAGTGTAACGGGATGGGATTTTAACAGAAATTATTTACTGATTCAGACTCTTAATCAGTAAATCATTTTCGTTAAATCAGTTATTATCGAACAGTCAATGTGTCTGAATTAGTGATCAATCCTAATTAAAATTAGTTAATATTAAAGAGTCAGTGTGTCTGAATCAGTGGATCATTTTAAGTAATATCAGTTAATATTAAGCAGTTAGTGTTTCTAAATCAGTGAATCATGTAAATCTATTAATATCAAAGAGTCAATGTGTAAATCTGTAAATCATTTAGATTAAAATCAGTTAATATCAAAGAGTCAGTGTGTCTAAATCAGTGAATCATTTTTTGGTAAAACTGAAACTTTTACTGTAGGCACAACAACATACCTCTGAAGTATTAACTGATTTAAACTCCCTGTGTCTCTCAGCCCAGCTAAAACAGCCACTTAGACAGATCCAGTTGGGCCTGTAGATGTTAAACCGAGTCCTTCTATCATAAGTTACAGTATTAGACCATGGCACAACTCCTCAACACATTCTGAACCCTGAACACCTCCCATACTAGTTCCTTGGTGGTGTGTAATGAGAGGAACACCAGTGAGGCTAACTAATAACTGGTTCGATTCTGTCATTGAACCTAAATAATTCTGATTAAACTAATGATTATACTAAATCAAACATAAACCTGTTTATTTTTTTCTTTAGAATTCCATAACAGAATTTTGGACCTGACTCTATTTTTTGTTCTTCAGTCATTTCAAATAGATATGTGGAAAAAAAATTTGTAGTGTTGAAGTGGAACACTGACCATTTCTTACCATTTCTTATGCAGACAGCACATTTTGAACATGAATGATATATCAGTAAAAGACATTTCCTAAGGGTTCCGTGTAAGTTTAAGGTTTTTTCAAATGTAGAGTTTGAAAGTTTGTGATCAGATGGAATAATAAAGAAATAAATGTAGCAGGTTTATGTTCTTGATTTAATCAACATGTTCAGTAATAACTGGTTAGTTTCTTACATTTAATTGATTGTCAGTTTTAGAAAGTTCTGTACAGGTCAGGTTCATTTCATTTCTTTTTGTTGTGCTTTTTACAAGTACACATAGTACACATTCTTTACAGTATTTCGAGCCTGAACCCCCAAAGAGTAAGCCGAAGTGACAGTTGTTTTTGGGAGGACCAAGGCTCACTGGGGGACACTCATGTACAAATTATGTAATGATCAGGTGTTCATTTTCAAAAATTAGAAAAACCATATCAGCTTCTTGCTTCCTGTAGTTTTGTTAGTTGTTTAGTTTCAGTTATACATCAAAACATTACACACCTAGTAGACTAAAAAAGAAAACAAGTGTGGAATTGTTTGTCACTAAAATGTATCCTTCAAACACATACACACACACACACACACACACACACACACACAGGCATACACATATAAGGGTCGTCAGCTGGTGGCATGAACACAGTCTCAGACTGAGCGAGAGAAGGAACCATGGCTGAGGGAGGAGAAGGAGATGAAGAGATTCAGTTCGTACGGACTGTGAGTAAAATCTATCAATCTCAGATTGAGACCTGAAGAGCTTTCTTTCCTTTTTGTTATTGATATAGAACTGTATTTTAGAAGCTGTAACTTCTGCAGGATTGTTCTCTTGCTTGGCTGTTCTCATGAGACAATCAGTCAGATGAACAACTTTAGATCTTTAGAACTCAAACATGGCACTTGATTTATAATTACCTATATGCAACTATATGCACTAGAACTCAGTTATTAAACAAGACCGGGATGCAAAAGATACCCTGACCTCCAGCTGTTGTCCATATTGAGAGACAGTCTGAGAATTGGTGGAATATTTGATTGGCGTCTGTGCCAGTTGGGTGGCAGTACAGGGCAGCTGGCTCCTAAAGATTCTTATGCTTGAAGTGAAGTCAACCCCCTAATCTAAGAGCCGTATGAGGCTCTGAGGCAGATGAACAGTAAAGAGAATGCTGGCTGTAAACTAATACTGTATAAGCATGGATAACAAATGAAGTGGTTCAATAATGTAAACTGTATTACCGAAACACAGTGTTGATTACTGAGTGAGGATTAATATTGAATAAGATGTTAGTTGGATTCTGTTTCAGTTCAGAGCTGTAGACTGACATGAGCAGGTGTGGAGTATTGTTATCTATTTATAATAGAGTCGAGGGGTAGGGTGGTATGAAGAATCACACACACACACACACACACATACTACACACACACACAGTAAGAGCTCATGATTTACAGTCTAAATGTAGAAATACTTTGTTTTTAACCTAACTGTAGACAAAGACATTCATCATAATTAAAAGAATCAGATCTATGCATATGGAATGGATCATATTATTGATGACCTAGATTAGAACATATTTCTCTTTGTCTGTGGAGTTTGTATGTTCTTTTGATTTTTTCCCCACAGTTCAAAACAGTCTTTATAAATTCAATTTTAATAAAACCTCTTCAGTAACGAGGGAGAAAGATGGATAATAAGCTTTTTATTGCTCATTAAGTAGAACTATATGAACATTGTGACTGGTGGCTCTGAGACAAATGTCCTCTATTTGAATGGGTACTGTCCCCAGCACTATATTTACCCCTCGAGGTCAGATTAGTGACTCCTGGTCACAGCTGTGGGCTTCTGTTTATTTAAAACAGAATTGCATGAGGTTTGATGTAATGATGGTGATGAGGAATCAGAGGGTAGAGCTGATTTGAAGCTCTACTGTTTCTAAAGCTTCGATTTATATGGAGTTTAATTTTAGTTTAGTTTAAAAGTAACATTTTTATTTCAGATGTGAGAGGGGAAGGGATTGTGTGCATATCCCATAATAAGAACTTTACAATGTTTCTATTTAGAGCATTTCCTACAGAGATTCTGATTTCTGGAAAATTGTAACTAAGCAGTCACAGTGCATGTGAGTTCTTGTGTTGAAGGACAGTGTTCTCCTGTCTGTGTGTTCAGCTGGTTAACAGTGTTAAACCAAGTGAACAAACACCACAGAGCTGTTATGATGGGTGGAGGTCACTCTGAATTCATTTATTCATTATCTTCCGCTTTATCCTCTATTAGCATCGCAGTGGGGTTCCCCATGCCCATCCAGAGGAGAACGTATCGGGCGCCGGGCAGACACATCCAGGACAGGGCGCCAACCTATCGCTGGGTACACACTCACACACTCAAACACACTCTACGTGGGGCAATTTGGAAAACTCAATTGACTTGATCCGTGTTTTGGACTGTGGGAGGAAACCGGAGAACCTGGAGGAAACCCACACATACACGGGGACAACATGGAAACTCCACCCAGATGGGGATTCGAACCGGGAATCCCTAGTGCTGAGAGGCGAATGTGATAACCACTAAGCCACCATGCCGCCAGGTCACTCAAAATGCTTATTTAATTCTACAGTATAAAATATGAAACTAAACAGACATGAATACAGCAAATGAACTAATTAAATATATTAATAAGAACCTCATTAAAACAAACTGCATGTCGGGAACAGTGTATGTTGAATTCACAGCACTGATTAAGAGCATCACGTTAATGACCTGTAGTAGGCAGTGATGCCTACAAATATTTCATTTCCTGGTGAGTTTATGGTAAAAGTTGTGACAGCTCTAAAATTCTTTAGGCTTTAAAGACACAATAAACAGCTATACCAGTATACCCAGCGTGTTACGGATACTGTGTGTTATGGCTGAAGGCTGAAGCCAGGATGTGCAGTGAAAAACACCTCCTCACAGTCAACACGTTCCTCAAACTAGCTGCTTTTAGCACGGTCTCGGTTGAAGTATAAGGGGGATCGGGAATTCTTGGTCGTTGCTCCTAAACTATGGAACATCCTTCCACTTTTTAAAACATTTTTAAAACAAATTTGAAAACTCATTTATTTATTTACTCTGGCATTTGAATACTCTTAAGCAGCATTGTGGCTTAGTGTTTAGCACATTCACCTCTCAGCGCTGGGGATTCCATTCCCAATCTCTATTCGAATCCCCCCCCTCCCCCCCGTGACCTTAGTAGAGGATTTAACGGAAGATAATGAATGAATGAATGAATGAATGGTTATATTTGTCCCTGGACTTTATCAGATTTATTGTGTGTTTTGTGTGTACTTGGTGTACTTTATTGTGTGTACTTTGGTTGACATTTGCTGTCTTTAAAACGTGCTTAATAAATAGTGCCTTGTCTTGTTTTAAATAGCCAAACTAATTAACCAAACATGCATAAAGTTGTCACGGTTGCCCTTGCCTTCTCGTTCATATTTCGGTTTTGCTCACCTGCGTTTAGTTCTCTTTGGTTCTCTTAGTTAGTTAATAAAGAGTCTGGTTATTGTTAGGATCTTTTTGATTTTTGGAAAGGCAAAAGAACACGCCGATACAAGATGGCCGTTCTCAACTGGTTTATTGAGAACAAAGAGAATTCTTTCTGCACACCGTCAGACGCTGTAACGCTGGCCAGCGGTCTGCCCATTCAGCTTCAGGTGCTAAGTACCCCTTCAGGTCCGAGTGAGAGAGAGAGCCCACTCCAGGTTACCTGTATATATTGTTACGTCTAGTTCCTGCCCCTTAACTGATTGAGCCAATCACAGATTACCGCCCTAGGTTTTAAATCAGCCAATCCCAGCCCAGTATTGTCCTAGTGGCGGGAAATCCGAGGTCCTTTGTCTTTCTTTCGGCCATATTGGGACTCTCATTATGTATAAGGATTTTAAAATTTCTGACATTATCTTGTTTAGTTTCATTGCTCATTTTGTTTAGTTAAATAACTGCTTTCCTTGTTTCATTTCAGTAAATACCTTTCTGCTCGTTTTGTTAATCAGTTTGTGCATTTATATCACGCTCAGCACATACCTCGGCGTGGGAGTGTCAATTTATGCTCATGTTTTAACGAACTATTATGTGTGGTGTTAAGTTTCATAAAAAACAGTCAGAAGTCTGCGGTTTCGTTCCAAAATAATTTAATGCGTTTTACTGAATAGACAGTGTAAAATATCAAACAATGAAAAATATGGACGATAGCAACTTGTTGCTATCCCCCAAGAGCTGTTCTCTTTACTGCTCACTGACTCTGACCTACAGGACCATTTCTGGATCTGCCCCCGCTTACCTTCACTACATCTTTTTAAAATACACTCCTGTTCATTCACTTCGCTTCAGTGATGATTGTCGCCTAGTGTTCAACCTCACCGAGGATCTAATTCTTACTCTGTGGTGTTCACCACTTCAAAATGGTGGAACAATCTTCCCAAGATGCAAAGACTCATCATTTTAACAAACATTAAGTGTGTGTGTGTGAGTGTGTGCAGGATCAGATAACGATCAGGTTTGATAGTTCTACAGTGTAGCTGGTTTTCTCCATAGCTATTGACTTGTGTTGTTCTCATTTGTAAGTAAATTTAATAAAAGCATCTGCTTAATGACTAAATGTAACTGTAATTCTGACTTATATCATGCGCGTAACAGGCTCATCCATCCATCCATCTATCCATTATCTTCCGCTTTATCCCCATGGGGGGTTCCCCATGCCCATCCAGGGGAGAACGTTTCGGGCGCTGGGCAGCCAGGTCAGGGCACCAATCTATCGCTGGGCACACACTCACTCACACACACACAAACACACACACACACACACACACACACACAAACTCTATTTGGGGTAATTTGAAGATCTCAATTGACCTTGATCCATGTTTTTGGACTGTGGGATGAAACCGGAGAACCCGAAGGAAACCCACATGGACACTGGGAGAACATGGAATATCCACCCAGACTGGGAATCGAACCGGGAATCCATAGTGCTGAGAGCAGAACGTGCTAACCTCTTAGCCACTGTGCTGCCCTGTAACAGGCTCATATATCATTTATTTATAAAAGGGGCGCATTAAAGTATTCAAGGATTTTTATTGTCACATCACCTAGTACAGGTGTACTGCTGAGTGAAAAGCTTAGGTGCAGGTACCCACTACTGTGCAAATGTCAATATTTACAACAATAACGAATATAGATGTAGCCCTTTTAAAAAATAAGAAGTTCAAATCTATTATTTTTACGTATTAATTCATCCATCCATTACCTTCCGCTTTATCCTATATTATTGCGTATATTACACCCCTTTATCGCGGGGGGGTCCCCATTCCCATCCAGGGGAGAACGTTACGGGCGCTGGGCAGATACACCCAGGACAGGGTGACAATCTATCGCTGGGCACATACTCACTCACTCACACAGACATATACAGAAACACACTCTATATGGGGCAATTTGGAGAATTAAATTGACCTTGATCCATGTTTTTGGACTGTGGGAGGAAACCGGAGAACCCGGAGGAAACCCACGCGGACACGGGGAGAACATGGAAACTTCAGATGGGGATTTGGGAATCCCTAGCACTGAGAGAAGAACGTGCTAACCTCTAAGCCACCCGTGCCGCCCTTAATTATTAATAAGTCACATAATTTAAATGTATACAATTTCTGTTTCTGAGCTTGTTCTTAAAAAGTTAGACATGTTTGGATTATTGTTTAGTGTTAGGATGAGATACATTGCCACTATATTGCCATGTGCTGAGTTCAACCTATTTATCATTTGGCTGTCAATCACCATGGTGCTTTTGATAGGTTGGAGGGACTGGATCCATGCGGTTTTGGGGAATCGGGAAAGTTAAGTAATTACTTTCAGTGTCAGTTCGACAACGAATTTAGTGTTTACTTATTAGCTGCGGTGTCAGACGAAGGTTGTCGGTGTGATAACTTTTAAGTAGTTCAGCATTCTTTGGCGGTGCAGTTGAAGTACATCAGTTTTGCAGCTAGCAAGCTGGTGAGGTTCCACGTGGTCCGGTTTAAACTGACACCAGTTTAACCAGCACTGTTGAACATTAGTCCGGGGACAGTTGAAAGTCGACTACAAGGACTGTGGACATCAACAGCGACACACTGGGTTTCTCTGTTCGGCGGCATGAGCATCCTTTTACCTGAGGGTCAATCGTCTAAAAAAAACCTTTGGGTTTTATCGAAAGCAACCTACAAACAGGTGGCTTGTTGGTTAGCACATTCGCCTCTCAGCGCTAGGGATTCCCATTTCGAATCCCCATCTGGGTGGAGTTTCCATGTTCTCCCCGTGTCTGCGTGGGTTTCCTCCGGGTTTTCCGGTTTCCTCCCACACTCCAAAAACATGGATCAAGTCAATTGAGTTCTCCAAATTGCCCCATATAGAGTGTGTATGTGTGCGTGTATGTGTGTGTGAGTGTGTGCCCAGCGATAGATTGGCGCCCTATCCTGGGTGTATCTGCCCAGCGCCCGAAACCTTCTCCCCTGTATGGGCATGGGGAACCCCCCCCCTGCGATAAATGGGTGTAATATACGCAATAATATAGGATAAAGCGGAAGGTAATGGATGGATGGAACCTACAAACATTGGCTGGTCATTTTATTTCATTTTTGTTTGCTCTACGGAGTGAAGCGGCCAGTGTACATTTGTTTTAAGGCCTCATCTTCAGTCCTGCAACGAGTTCATGAACCATAATTTTTATACTTTTATACGTAGTACATTCCTACATCCAGTTGTTACTATACACAGGTAGCAGTCTAGCACATCATGTCTAGAACATAAACAAGTAAGTTACTTCATTTTAAGGAACCCAGAGCCCCACCCTTTATCTTGTAACCACGTGTCTAGGTGTTCACCGTAGTGGGATGTTGGCGCTAAAAAAAATGGGGGCACCACTGGGATGAGATGATTGTTAAATTTAGCTGGATGCACTAGGACAAAATTTAACCTTTAAAATTAACTTTTAGTTCAATTAATCCATTTTTACTATAAAATCTATAAAATGGAACATCAGCTATATTCAAGATTTCAAAAGGATCTTCAGAACTGGTGTAAGGGAGAAGAATTAGATGTTCACCATACCATATTAGTAGTTGGAGTGGGTGAAGATGATGCTGTTGTCCGAATTTTGGAGGTCCTTCAAACGTGTCCTTCAAACCTTCCGGTGTTGGGGCCGGGTCAGAGTTCAAGGAAGAACGTTTGATGTTGAAACTAATAGTCTGGTGGCTCTGTGTGAATGCAAGGAAGTACTAGACACTCAGTGTTCCCCCGGAAGTAAGGATATCTGATGAGTACCCTGTTGGAAAATTGTCACAGCCAATCCAATATCCACTACTTCAGACACCTTTGCTGTAAAACTAAAAAACTTCATGTTAACAGAGGGGAAAAACTGTGGATGACTTACAGTTCTTCTGCCACCCTTCTAGCCCTTAACATCCCACGATGGAGTCTTTAATCCGTGCTATGGGGGAATTCATGGGGCAGTCACAAAACCCACAAAGGTTGAGGATATTGTTAGACTCGCTCGTCTTACCCGGAACTCGGCTGCGCGGAGCAAATGCGCAACGCCGAAAGCACCTGAAAGCGTTTACAGGGAACGGCTGCGCGGAGCAATGCGCAATGCCGAAGCGCCTGTAAACGCTAACACGGAACACCTGCGCAGAATAATGCGCAGCGCCGAACCGTCTTTAAGCGCGGGAGGGAGTTAGGAGGCACCGGGACATAAAACAAAAGGGAGTTTATTAATTAAAAGGTGTAGGGACACCAACAGAAAGGGTAACAAACAAACGAGACGAACCGGAAATAATAATAATAAAGACGTGCACAGGGGAAGGGGAACACGGAACCTAAATACAAAACAATCACGTGCACCAAAATAAACCAATCACCCAACGGAGACAATGAGTACTCAAATGAGGGACAGGTGACATAGGCACTCGTAACATACCCTCACCCCAACAGTCGTGCAAAAAGGGGGAAGCGACCAAGACGGAAAAAAAAAAGAAAAACAGTACTCGCGTAGAAGGGGGGGGGGGGGGTCACTCTGTTGATGAGGCGTGATGGACGCCCTCTGTCGACGAGGCGTGGAGCACACCATCTCGCTGCGGGGCGCGGATCGGCGTCCTCAGGCTGCGAGGCGAGGAGAGCGCCCCTGGTGCTCGGGCTCGGCGGCGGGCGGCCCCTGATGCTCAGGCTTGACAGTGGGCGGCCCCTGGTGCTCGGGCTCGGTGGCGGGTGGACCCTGGTGCTCGGGCTCGGCGGCAGGTGGACCCTGGTGCTCGGGCTCGGCAGTGGGCGGCCTCTGGTGCTCGGGCTCGGCGACGGGTGGCCCCTGGTGCTCGGCGGCAGGCGGAACCTGGTGCTCGGATTCAGTGGCGGGCGGCCCCTGCAACTCAGGCTCGACGGAGGGCGACCCCTGGTGCTCAGAACTCTCCAGATTTTAAGGCACGTCTTTCTGTTAGACTCGCTCGTCTTACCCGGAACTCGGCTACGCGGAGCAAATGCGCAACGCCGAAAGTGCCTGAAAGCGTTTACAGAGAATGGCTGCGCGGAGCAATGCACAATGCCAAAGCGCCTGTAAATGCTAACACGGAACGCCGAACCGTCTTTAAGCGCGGGAGAGAGTTTGGAGGCACCGGGACATAAAACAAAAGGGAGTTTATTAATTAAAAGGTGTAGGGACACCAACAGAAAGGGTAATAAACAAACGAGATGAACTGGAAATAATAATAAAGACGTACACAGGGGAAGGGGAACACGGAACCTAAATACAAAACAAACAATCACGTGCACCAAAATAAACCAATCACCCAACAGAGACAATGAGTACTCAAATGAGGGACAGGTGACATAGGCACTCGTAACAGATATCCAGACATCTCTACTGCCAGTCTTGAATTCATGTGATGAATCTGATTGTTCAGAAGCCGCCGCATTGCAGAAAAATTTAAACCACCTGAAACGAAAAGTCCAGAATTTGCACCTGAAACGAAAAGTGCCCGAAGAGTGACAACAATATCCGAGTCGCTTCAACCAAGTCTCTCGCAGATGTTGAAGCTCTGCAGGTGGGCCGAAAAAAACATGGTTACTTTTGTTACAGATGCGGCGAAGATGGACACATTGCCAACAAGTGCACCCTACCTGAAAAACGAAAAGAAAGTAATTAAGAAACTGATTGTTTCCTTGCGCCAAGCTAAATATAAACCAAGATCGAATACAAGTGATCAGCCGGATAAAGAGATATCCTGTTCTGTATGAAGGCATGTAGTGAACACCCTGACTATTTCTCTAGTACCAGAGGGACTCATAGGTCCTACCCCTACTATCCCTCTGAAGATAAATGGACATAATTGTTAAAACTTTAGATAGTGGGTCACAAGTGACCATAATTTTTGATTTTTACAACCAACACCTGTCCTATGTACCCATTCAGCAAGTGTCAGGGTTAGCTATCTGGGGCTTAAGTGACTCTAGTTATCCGTACAGGGGTTATGTGGTATGTGGATGTACAGTTTACAAAGGAGCTCACTGGTTCTGCTGAGACATTATCGGTGCTGGCACTTATTTGTCCAGGTCCCAAAACCCCTGATCAGAACTCAATTATATTGGGCATTAATGCCAGTCTGTTTTAAAGACTTGCCTCTCTCTGCACCCCAGTTTTCAACAGTTTTCTGTTCTTATTAAAACTGTAAGCGGTGTGTGAACAATTACACAAGCTCTGACGTAACTGAGGAGATAAATAAGATATTTTTTCTAGTACATCATTTATTATTAGTTTTGGTGTAACTGAATTAACTGTACACAATTAGTTTTTTGCTGTTTAAAATTTTAAATAAAAAAAATCCAGTTGTGTTGATTACAGTAGGAATTGTCCTCCAAATGTTGTTATAAACATATCTGAAAACCTATATCTCTAAAATATACAACTTTAATTAATCTTATTCATTTTCTGTTTTAATGTTTATATTTATTACAGGCGGCACGGTGGCTTAGTGGTTAGCACGTTCGCCTCTCAGGTCTAGGGATTCCCGGTTCGAATCCCCATCTGGGTGGAGTTTCCATGTTCTCCCCGTGTCCGCGTGGGTTTCCTCCGGGTTCTCCGGTTTCCTCCCACAGTCCAAAAACATGGATCAAGTCAATTGAATTCTCAAAATCGCCCCATATAGAGTGTGTCTGTGTGAGTGAGTGTGTGCCCAGCGATGGATTGGCGCCCTGTCCTGGGTCTATCTGCCCAGCGCCCGAGACGTTCTCCCCTGGATGGGCATGGGGAACCCCACC
This sequence comes from Corydoras sp. C115, assembly GCA_019802505.1. Taxonomy (NCBI): domain Eukaryota; kingdom Metazoa; phylum Chordata; class Actinopteri; order Siluriformes; family Callichthyidae; genus Corydoras; species Corydoras sp. C115. The sequence goes on from JAFMOC010000140.1 coordinate 787,297, forward strand.
GCAACCCTAATAGAGGATAAAGCGGAAGATAATGAATGAATGAATATTTATTACATTTATTTTGATAAACATTGTTACGAATAATATGAATATCTGATATGATGCTCTGTGTGTGTGTGTGTGTGTGTGTCTGTGTGTGTGTGTGTAGGAAGATCAAGTGGTGCTACAATGTACTGCAACCATTCTGAAGGAGCAGATCAAACTCTGTCTGTCCTGTGAGGGGTTTGGAAATCGGCTGTGCTTTTTGGAGGCAACATCTAATGCACAGGTCAGCTGTAATATTCATTTAACCACATACTGAATGCAGGTATATTTCAAAAACATGAACTTTTGGAATGACTTTTTGTTCACTTTTTAATCACACTTTGAATTTCACTCCATTCATTTCTATGGAAGAAGCTAGAGTGGGGACGTCATTACAACTCTAACTCTGAGCTAGTTCAGTTTTTCTATAAAAAAGCCTTTGTAAAATTCTTATATTTTCACCTAGAAACACCATTTTTGTCCTTTCTAATTTATGACTCAATCCGCATCATTTTACATCAAATGGATCCCCAAGAGGTCTTCTTTCTAAAGATTTCCCATGAGCATTTGTCGGAGTGTGGAAATAGATAAAGGAATCTATGATATATGTTAATATTTTAATTAAATCAATATCAGGTGCCTTTCATGTATTTTATTAGAGCTAATAATTTGTAAAAGAATGACATAATATGTTTGTTAAAGAATAAAAATGTGTCTGTGTCTCAGAATGTGCCACCTGATCTGGCCATCTGTGTCTTCATCCTGGAGCAGTCGTTATCAGTACGAGCTCTTCAAGAGATGCTTGCTCATACCAGTGAGGTAAGAACATGCCAAAGGCAACAATAAACATTTAAGTGAAGATTGACTAGGCTTTTTAAGTGAAGTGTAAACTTTTTTTTTTTTTTATGTATTTTAATTGTTCTGTTCTGTCCATCATGAGGATGTGGACTTAGACAAATGGGTATGTTTCATTATTACCTTATCTCTATCTATCATCTATTGTTTTTTTATGTATGTAATTCCATTTTTATTTTATTATAGTGTGCTTTTCTATTAGCTAAATGTGTTTATTAATCATTTAGTCATCACAAGGAGGAGGTCATCGCACTCTGCTTTATGGACACGCCATCCTTCTCAGACACACCCACTCTGGCATGGTGAGCTCTAACTGTCTCAGTAAAGATAAGCCAATTAGATTCAGTGCTGATTCTGTCCTTATGCTGCAGTATCTGAGCTGCTTGACAACGTCACGCTCACTTACAGACAAGCTGGCCTTTGATGTGGGATTACAGGAAGATTCCACAGGTGTGTTTTTCCATTTATGGCAGGTGGAAATGTACCTTATTTGTTTAAAGCTTAGGGAAATTGTAACAGGTTTGAGCTTGTTGTTTCAGGTGAGGCATGTTGGTGGACCATCCACCCTGCATCCAAACAGCGGTCAGAGGGTGAGAAGGTCAGGGTGGGTGATGACCTGATCCTGGTCAGTGTGTCATCAGAAAGGTACCTGGTAAGTGGGAAACAACACATTAGCTTTGAATTTGGTCCAAAATGTTTCATTATTAATCATTTGGATTGCATGTGGGTCAATGTGGGTATATCAACTAGGGTATGGATGAGACTTTGCCCCACCTATTAGAACTTGGGTGTTTTCCCAGCATGCATCATGGTAGGAATATAAGGCGGACGTTCGTATGTCTGCGTTATTGGAGTTTTTGGAGTTCATGGATATACGTGCTTGTTAATAAAAACCTGTTACCTGTGAAATAACTTCCTGATGTCGTCCGAGTTCTTCGTCCACAGCACAATTCATTCATCCATTCATTGATCATCTTCTGCTTAATCCTCTACTCGGCATGCCGGTGCAGATACACCCAGGACAGAACTATCTTTCTCTAGGCACATTCACTCACACAGACACACAGACAAACACGCACTATATGGGGCAATTTAAAGCATTACATTTACCTTGAATCCATGTTTTTTGACTGTGGTAGGAACCTGGAGGAAACCCACGCAGACACAGGGAGTCCCCACTGCTGAGAGACGAACGTGCTAACCACTAAGCCATCGTGCCAGCCCCCACGCCACAATATTTATAGCAAATATATATACCTGCTTTGAGGAGTGTGGTTTAATTAAGCAATAAGGTACTTGAGGGCATGTATTATGGTGAATAAATCTCATTAAAGAGGTGTTATTAGGGACTACCGGTAGCGGAGTCCAGTTACACATCTTTACTGTGATTTATTCACAGTAATGCATAACTTCAAGTGCCTTATTGCTTTAATAAAACATATATATATATATATATATATATATATATATATATATATATATATATATATATATATATATATATATATATATATATATATATATGTGTGTGTGTGTGTGTGTGTGTGTGTGTGTGTGTATGTATATATATATATACACACATACACACATATACAGTCAGGAAAAATGTTAATGTTAATGTTGCACTACACTAGCAATATGTTGGCTGGTCATGGTGAGTTGAGGTTATGGCGTGGGGGGAGGATTACCTATAATTATTAGGGGTGAGCTGCAATATTTGCTGATTCGACGATTCGATTCGGAGAACCGTAGTCGACTATGAACCTCATAGTCGAATGTACCATTTTGACCACATGGGGGTGCCCATGGCTGCTGCTAAGCATTAGTTTTTACATGAAATGTCTTTGTTTTCGTTATATATATAGCCTTTTGTCAAATAAAATCATCCTAATTTCTGTTAATATTTTTTTAATGATGTGTGCGCTTTAACAATAGGCTACACATTAATAAAGCAAGTAAAATATTTTAAAAAATCTTTTTAAAAAACCACGCTTATAGCGCCATCTTGTGGTGAAATTTTAACTGATTCGACTATCAGTCGACTGTAGGGAAAATCTGACGAATCAGATTCGACTATGAAAATCCTTAGTTGAAGACACCCCTAATAATTATAATATTTATAATTAATGTTTATCACATAACATTCTGGTGTATGGGCGGCACGGTGGCTTAGTGGTTAGCATGTTCTCCTCTCAGCTCTTGGGATTCCCGGTTCAAATCCCCATCTGGGTGGAGTTTCCATGTTCTCCCCGTGTCTGCGTGGGTTTCCTCCGGGTTCTCCGGTTTCCTCCCACAGTCCAAAAACATGGATCAAGTCAATTGAATTCTCAAAATTGCCCCAAAAAGAGTGTGTATGTGTGAGTGAGTGTGTGCCCAGCGATAGATTGGCGCCCTGTCCTGGGTGTATCTGCCCAGCGCCTGAGATGTTCTCCCCTGGATGGGCATGGGGAACCCCACCACGACCCTAATAGAGGATAAAGCGGGAGATAATGAATGAATGAATAAATGAATTCTGGTGTATAATTGCAAAATATGATTTTTATTTTCTTTGTGGAGGTAGTTTCTTTTAAGAGAAAAAGTGGGATATGTTAATTGTTATTGTGGTTGTAAGTATATTGTTTATATTTCCAATAAAAATATATTTTAAAACGTTGAGGTCTACCTATGATGTCAATTACAGTCCTCTCTCATCTTTTTAAGTGAGAGAACTTACACAATTGGTGACTGACTAAATAATTTTTTACCCACTGTATACAAATATATGCCCATGAAATTATACCAGAATGTCATGTGTTCTGATTATGATTCTGATTCTGATGTGTTAAACATTGATTATCAAAACAAACCACCCCCACCCCATACCTACTCGGCTCACTACGACCAACCAATACATTGCTAATGTAGTGCAACAATAAAGGCACACATAAAAAATAGTCTGGTTTATAAAGGAAAGAACATGGAAACACCCAGATGGGGATTCGAACTGGGAATTCCTAGAGCTGAGAGGCGAACGTGCTAACCACTAAGCCACCATGTTGTTATTTGGTATTTGACTGTTTGACTGGTTCAATTTGTGAAATTACACCAGAATGTCATGGGTTAAACACTGATTATTAAAACAAACCACTCCCACTCCATACCTACTCGGCTCTAACAATCAAAGACTGCCATCTCAAATTAATGTTCAAATTATAGAACGCAGTTTATAAAAAATATCGGGAAAATATGTATTTTATATCACGCATTAATACAAATGTGAAGCGGCCAGAGATATGTGTTATTGTCAATTATGTCATGGCTGGACCAACGACTCATGTAATCTGATTTAAGGACCAGAACTATCCTTTTATAAATGTTTATAATCTTGGCTATTAATAAAATATTAAATACCTACACATCTGATATTGTTCTAAATTTTATTCGTAGCATTTGTCCTATGCCAGTGGAGATCTCATGGTCGATGCTTCGTTCATGCAGACACTCTGGAATGTGAATCCCGTCTCAAGCGGCTGTGAGCTGGTTGAAGGTATTTTTGTGTTTATTCTCCTCAAGCTCACTGTGAGACATGTACAATATCAAATACATACAGTCAAATACATTTACACTAACAAAGACCATGAAATGACTCCTAATGTCAGGTTATTGCAAGTCCATCCATCCATGCATCCATTATCTTCCGCTTGATCCTCTATTAGGGTCACGGGGGGGTTCCCCATGCCCATCCAGGAGAGAACATTTCGGACGCTGGGCAGATACACCCTGGACAGGGCGTCAATCTATCGTTGGGCACACACTCACTCACACAGACATACAGAAAAACACTCTATATGGGGCAATTGGGAGAATTCAATTGACCTTGATCCATGTTTTTGCTACTGTGGGAGGAAACCGGAGAACCCGGTGGAAACCAACACAGACACGAGGAGAACATAGAAACTGCACCCAGATTGGGATTCGAACTGGGAATCCCTAGCGCTGAGAGGCGAACGTGCTAACCACTAAGCCACGTTATTGCAAGTCAGTTATTGTTATTTGATATTTGACTGTTTGACTGGTTAAATTTGTGTATTTAGGGTTTCTGACAGGTGGATATGTACTGCGTCTCTTTCATGGCCATATGGATGAGTGTCTAGCTATTCCTGCTGCTGATCAGGGAGACGACCAGCGCAAGTGAGGCAAAACAAACAATCACACAGAATTATATAATGAATAGGTCATTTCTGTATCATGTAGCTTTACAGAGGAAAAGTGATGAAGCTGATGTAGTCATAAAAATCATTCATTCAGGGTCGGGGTTGGGCACACTCACTCACACACACACACACACACACACACACACTATATGGGTCAACTTAGAGCATTCAACTTACTTTGAATCAATGTTTTTGGACTGTGGGAGGAAACTGAAGGGAATCCACATGTACACAGGGAGAACATAGAAACTCTACCCAGATTGGGATTTGAACCTGTTAACCACTAAGGCACCGTGCTGCCGTATATATATATATATATATATATATATATATATATATATATATATATATATATATACATACAAGTGTGGAAGATTTGATTTACTATAACATCTAATACTGTGTTTTTGTGTCTGTGTGTGTATCATATTTAGAATTGCCCATTATGAGGGAGGGGCTGTGTGTAGTCATGCCAGATCTCTGTGGAGACTGGAGCCCCTTCGTATTGGGTAAGTCTTTTTAGTATAGAGTAATTATATACACATATTAATTATGGTATTTCTGATCTGTCCTCTGCATTGCTTTTCAGGTGGAGTGGGGGACATATCAAATGGGGTCAGCCATTTAGAGTGCGTCACATTACTACAGGCCATTACCTGTGTTTGGATGATGAGAAAGGACTGATGGTGGTGGATCCTGAGAAAGCCAACACCAAGGGCTCAGCTTTCTGCTTCAGAGCTTCAAAGGTTAGTTAATGTTAAAATCCACATTAGATATTGTCCAGCTGCCGCTGATCTGTGTGTGTGTTTGTGTATGTGTGTGCTGGAGCAGGAGAAGATCGAGGTTGCTCAGAAGCGTGATGTAGAAGGGATGGGAGCTCCAGAGATAAAGTATGGCGAGTCCATGTGCTTTGTGCAGCATGTAGCTACTAGCTTATGGCTCACTTACGCCTCAGTAGATGCCAAATCTGCTCGTCTGGGACCTGTGAAGAGAAAGGTACTTTAATTTATGGATTATTATATAAATCAGATTATAAGACTCTCCCATCCGAAAGTTAAACGAAACTCCATTATTGATTACATTTATAATCTATTAATTTGTATTCAATTAAATGTTATATGGATTTCCCACTCTGATTGTTTTGTGTTGTGTGTCTGTGTAGGCTATTCTTCATCAGGAGGGTCACATGGATGATGCCCTCACTGTGGCTCGCTCTCAGACTGAGGAGTCTCAGGCTGCTCGAATGATCTACAGCACCGCAGGCCTCTTTACCCAGTTCATAAAGTAAAAATGTTAATCAAACCTAATTTAAAGAACCAAATTCTTCCAGATAGTCCATCAGCAAGAGTCTATAAATGGTTAAGGCTGCCTTTCCACTTTTTTTTCTGAGTCCATTATGGACAGCATGCTTCTATGTGGTGATCACAGGATCATTGGCGGACACACTGTGGAGTGACACCTTAAAGAAATAAAAAATAAAAAATAAAATCAGTCCTAAAAAGCAGGTGGTAACACAGTGGTGATGTTTGAACATAACATTTACATTCAGCGGACGCTTTTATCCACATTGAGTATCCCAACTTTGTTGGGACTAGAACACAAGGTTGGCCACACAGCAACTTAGTGAGGGTTAAGGGCCTTGTTCAAGGACCCACATTTGTAACTTCAGTGGACCTGGGATTTGAGCCCACAACCTTGAGATTGAAATCCCAACACCCTAACCACTGAGCTACCTTTAAAAAGTGAAGCTGGTATCAGTTACTGGAAGCCTAGGATCTGCTGTCTGAATCTTTACTGTATTTTTAAATGAGTTAATCCTTAGGAACTGAATATGTGCTCATTGTATTGTTTGTTTTCTGAACATGTCATCAGTTTTTGACTCACCAACATTAGGATGAGTCAACAGATTAATTCATTAATTCATTAATTCAATCATCTTAATCATTCTTAATCCTCTACTAGGGTCACAGGGGGCTTCCCCATGCCTTTCCAGGGGAGAACTTTTCAGGTCCGGGCATATACACCCTAGACAGGGCACCAATCTATTGCTGGGCACACTCACAAAGACACACGCAAACACACTATATGGGGCAATTTAGAGTTGAACTTGAATCCATGTTTTGGACGGTGAGAGGAAACCTGAAAACTCGGAAGAAATCCATGCGGACACGGGGAGAACATGGAAACTCCACCCAGATTGGGATTCAAAATTGGAAACCCGAGTGGTGAGAGGAGAACGTGCTAAAAACTAAGCCACCGTGCCGCCCATTTTTTGAACATGAACATCAGTATTTGATGAATCCAGTATCAGTATTTGACTCACTAACATCAGGATGAGTCAGCAGATTCAGCTGAATCTAATCTTTGATTCATGTATTGACTTACATTTGTTTTTATCCCAGCTTATGAGAATGCTGCTCTAAATGATTTCTTGTTCTTCTTGTGTTTTTTAGGAGTTTGGACACTTTGAGTGGGAAAAATAAGAATGCTGCTGCCTCCACTCCTATATCTCTACCGCTGGATTCTGTCGTACTATCTCTTCAGGATCTCATCTTTTACTTCCGCCCTCCAGAGGAGGACCTGGAGCACGAGGAGAAACAAAGTAAACTGAGATCGCTAAAAAACAGACAGAATTTGTTTCAAGAAGAGGTGATTGATCACATACGAGCATTAATACAGGGTTCTGCGGGGCTCCAGTCTACTGGGATGATTTGTGTGCAGGGGATGATCACCCTGGTGTTGGACTGTATCGATCGACTTAACGTCTATAACACTGCTGCCCATTTCTCTGAGTATGCAGGAGATGAGGCATCCGAGTCCTGGAGGGATATTGTTAACCTGCTATATGAATTGCTGGGTAACACACATAGGCCCACAATTTGTCTTGTACGTTTTGTTCTGTTGTTGTGTAAGAAGATATTCTCTAAAGTGTGTGTGTGTGTTTGTGTGTGTGTAGCATCTCTGATAAGAGGGAACAGAGCAAACTGTGCTCTTTTTTGTGATAACCTGGACTGGCTCGTGAGCAAACTGGACCGATTGGAAGCCTCATCAGGTGAATCATTAAGCTTCAGTTGTGTGTTTTTTGTTGTTGTTTTTTTACAGATGGCTTTTTAACATTAAGTCTGTTAAGGTTCTGTGTGCTGAACCTTGTTGAGGTCGATCTCTTTCCTTTGACCACCCACCATTGTAGTTTTTAGAGGCTTCACTACTGTCTGTGGTTGATGCAACAACGTCCACTAGGACAGCTTCCCAATTCTCTGTCCTCTCCCAAACCTCATTTCTGGTTCAAAAACCTGCACAGTGACATGTTCATAATTCTATATTGCCACCGTAGAATCTGTCCTCACTGTATCCATCATAGTGTGGGGTGGGTTTAGCCACCTTACTCAATATCCTGCATAGACTGCAGTGCATCATCAGGTCTGCAGAGAGGACCATAGGAGTACAGATCCTGGAAGTGTGCAAGGAAAATAGTCAACTGAGAATAAAGACCATCAGATTACAAAAAAGTTTGCGATCAGACACATGGACAGTTGAACAACACACCTAACATTCGGGACAGCTAATGCCATACTGGAAACTTTTTACTTATGCCATTTGCTGACAATATTACTGCACTTAGCACTTTCATTTCAAATTAGCTGCGTTATGAGCGTAACTGAAAAGTAGAACCCAGGTCTCTGGCCAAGAGAGCTAATGGTGCGCCACCGGGGAGTTAACTGGAGGTGAGCTAATCAGACTCCTCAATGTGAATGCGCCTAAAAACCAGGGAAGAAAGTTTTTGGCGCTGGGCGGATACACCCAGGACAGGGTGCCAATCTATCCCTGGACACACTCACTCACACTGACACATACACACAAACACACACTATATGGGGCAATTTAAAGCATTCGATTTACTTTGAATTTATGTTTTTGGACTGTGGGAGGAAAACAGAGAACACTGGGAGAACATAGAAACTCCACCCAGATTCTTTATGTTCCACTCAGGACTTGCAGTTGACAGGCAAACTTCTAACCATTAAGCCACAGTGCCGTCATATATGAAGTTACAAAGACAAATATACTTTACATGCACTAATTCACAGGTTAAACAACAAACCAGTGTCATCCCTTGACCATCACAGACCAAGTCCAGCCTGTGTCAGGAATAAAACTGTCCAGACAGACAGACAGACAGACATTTTACTTTACTTTACTTTTACTTTACTGATTCCAAAGGGAAATTTAGGGAAAATTTAAAACCGCAGATTTGGCTACAAACCAGTCATCATCTGGGTGTAACAGCACTAACACAGGAACATGGAACTTTCAAAAATGACAACCTGTCTTTATAGTCACTTGATTCAATCAACAAGCACACAAATTTTATATAGCAGTGCTTTGGGTCCTGTTCGAAAATAGTCTATTAAACCATTTCCTTGATCCATTCTATGGCAGGCATACTGGAGGTACTCTACTGCATCCTGATTGAGAGCCCTGAAGTTCTAAACATAATTCAAGAGAACCACATCAAGTCCATCATCGCTCTTCTTGACAAACATGGACGCAATCACAAGGTGTGGCTTCACCATCTATCTGTGTACTCTCTGAGTCTTATGTGATCTCAGTATCTCTCTCCTTTATGTACAGGTTCTGGACGTGCTCTGTTCTCTCTGTGTGTGTAACGGTGTGGCTGTGAGATCCAATCAGAATCTCATAACAGAGAACCTGCTCCCACGCCGTGATCTTCTTCTCCAAACCCAAATCATAAATTATGTCACAAGGTAAACATGTCATACGTAAACCATTTATGAAAAAAAAAAATGTTTTTCATTTAGGTTATTGAAATTCTTCTGTGTTCTGCAGCATGAGGCCCAACATCTTCTTGGGAACCTGTGAGGGATCCACTCAGTATAAAAAGTGGTACTATGAGCTGATCGTGGACTATGTAGAATCATTTTTAACAGCACAGCCAGGCCATCTTCATGTGGGATGGGCTCTGACTGAGGGGTACAGCCCATACCCAGGGGGTGGGGAGGGCTGGGGCAGTAATGGTGTAGGAGATGACCTGTACTCTTATGGCTTTGATGGACTTCGGCTGTGGTCAGGTGAGGTTCAGAAGATTTGTACAATCAACATGAAAAGCAATTTTATTCACTTTAGCTAAATTAGCTTTACATAGATTTTGGACTAAACTCACAAAAAGAAGGTCCTGTGGTCAATTGCTAGATTGAGTGGCATTGGTCCTTCCACATGACATGCATGTTTTTCTGTCTGTTTCCTTAGGTTCCTCTTAGATTCTGAGAGATTGTTTTAATTGATGTGCAGACTTTGCTCCTTGTTTATTAGTTGATTTTTTATATGCTTTGTTTTTAGCATGGACATATATTTAAGGGACCTAAAATAGATATTGATACTGAATACTGTGTCTCTGTCAAGGGCGGGTTCCACGACATGTGGCGTCACCCAATCAGCACATTCTGGCAGCAGAAGATGTGGTTAGCTGTTGTCTGGACCTCAGTGTGCCAAGCATTTCCTTCCGCATTAATGGTCATCCAGTGCAGGGGATGTTTGAGAACTTTAACCTGGATGGGCTCTTCTTTCCTGTAGTTAGCTTTTCTGCTGGAATCAGGTAATAATAATAATAATAATAATAATAATAATAATAATAATAGTGTATTTATAAGTGCATTTCAGGATACACAAGGGCACTATACAAAGGCATAAAGAAAATCAAATGTAAAAAAATGAACAACATATCCATCCATCCATTATCTTCCGCTTTATCCTTTACTATGGCCCATCCAGGGGAGAACGTCTCGGGCGCTGGGCAGATACAACCAGGACAGGGTGCCAATCTATTGCTGGAAACACACTCACTCATTTACTCACACAAACACACTATATATGGGGAAATTTGGAGAATTCATATTTTTGGACTGTGGGAGGAAACTGGAGAACCTGAAGAAAACCCACGCGGACACGATGAGAACATGGAAACTTCACCCAGATTGGGATTTGAACCGGGAATCCCTAGCGCTGAGAGGCGAACGTACAGAAAAACATATCACAACAGTAAAAACATTAAAGATAAGACAATACAATTTGTAAAAAACCAAGAACCAATATCAGAAGAAAATACAAAATTGAAAAAGCAGACCTAAAAAGATATGTTTTTAAAAGCTTTTTAAAAGCAGCTAGAGACGTTTATATGTATGGAGTTCCACAACAATGGTCCAAAAACACTAAATGCTATTTCACCTTGTGTACATGTGTATTTTGTGGAATGTACAGACAGTAAATGAGCAACAGCAGACCGCAGTGATGGGCAATGTGATGGGCAATGTGTAGACAGCAAACAAGAAAGATATGGAGGAGCCAAAACATGCGGGGACATAAAGGACATAAATGTCAATTATAGTAGTTCTGAAATGTCCTCCCGGGGATCAATAAAGTATTCTGATTCTGATTTAAAAACCAAAAGTGGTATTTTGAACTGTATACAGTATTGTACCAGAAGCTAATGTAGACCTTTTTTAATGAAATGATGTAATTCCATGTCCTGGTGCATGTAAAAACTAACTGCCATGGGGTGCAATGTAATCGGGCAATGTTTTTTTTTTTTTTTTAAAGTAAAAGAAGGCTATTTTAGTAATGTTGTTAAAGAACCTTATGCAGAAGCTTATTAAGAGGAAAGCGTGGAAGAGATTTTTGCACTCCTGTAACTAAACAACTTTTTTTTTCATAGTTTCAAATATTAATGCCATTCCAATTCTAAACTGCCCCAACCATTGATGTGACCACGGTTTATAACATGCTTTTTCCCAACCACGCCCACTTTTTACCTTGTTTACTGTATTACTTTGATATACATATGCACTCCTATATGCATATGCACTCCTGCATATGTCTCCTATAGCCACATTCACATTTTCTTCAGGAAATGCACCTCTTTAGTAATTACTTTCTGACAGTGTAGTCCAGGGGTGCCCACACTTTTCTGGCCCAAGAGAACTTTTCCATTGGACAGGTCATCAAGATCTACCAGGGTTAATAATTTTTTTAGGCTTTTATATTGAAACCTGTTTACACACATCATGTTAGTATTGGGGCGTCACGTTGGCTTAGTGGTTGGCACGTTCACCTTTCAGCACTAGGGATTCCTGTTTCGAATCCCAATCTAGGGTGGAGCTTCCATGTTCTCCCCGTGTCCGCGTGGGTTTCCTCCAGGTTCTCCGGTTCTCTCCCACAGTCCAAAAACATGGATCAAGGTCAAGGTCAAGGTCTCCAAATTGCCCCATATAGAGTGTGAGTGTGTGCACAGTGATAGATTGCCCCCCTGTCCTGGGTGTATCTGCCCAGCACCTGAGACGCTCTCCCCTGGATAGGCATGGAGAACCCCCCCCCCCCCCCCCCCGACCACTCAATTCTATATGGGGCAATTTGGAGAATTCAGTTGCGGAAGTTTTTGGACTGTGGGAGAGAACCGGAGAATGGAAACCCACGCGGACACGGGGAGTTTTAGTGGGATTGAAACGGGAATTTCAACACTGAGAGGATGGATATGAAATAGATGGATGGTATTATCGAATCAGCAGACGGCTTGATTGCCATTTTCACCGAAATTGCAGCAAATAGCATGGCGAAAACTTGGTTTTAGTAAACCCAAACGACCAAACACAATGGAAGTGCAATGGCTATTTGGCAAATCAAGCATTTTGAGTTTGACATTGCAAAAAAATATTCATCCTCCCACTCTAAATGAAAGTGATATTTTAGTTATTTTGGAGCGAAGTCCTTCACTCGTTTTGTCAGTCAAATAAAGAGCAAAAAGTATCTAGTGTAGATGATTCGTGATCCAGTGCTTCGGATTTAAGCACGGAGGTGGGGCCACGGGCCGGTTTTTGGAACAGCGAAAGAGACACCCCTTCGCGATTGACGTATTGAGCACCCCTGGTCTGTTCACAGTTAGCATTGAGGGTTCTGCAGCAGAACTGCTCTGTTTCAGTGACTCTTATAGTGAGTCGTCCTCGATGGTCCAAATAACTTGAGCTCTTCTGTTTGTGGCATCATGTGTTATGTAGTGAATTTCTATCACAGTAAGAAGGAATGAATAATCTGATTGAGCATGCATTTTAACACTACACATCTTTGGAAATATTATGATAGATGAGAAACAGACTGTCTGTACATGCTGATTGAATAACTGCTGTAAAGTCGGGTCAGCCAAATGGATTCATGTGATTTATAATGAGCCTTTTGTACAATTATCACATAATGGACACAGATGTCAATGATAGTTGTTCACTTTCTTAAATCCTTAAAACGGTCCAATTAATGTCTTCTCATTACCTGCAGAGTTCGGTTCCTTCTGGGTGGACGTCATGGAGACTTTAAGTTTGTTCCTCCACCTGGGTATGCTCCATGCTACGAGGCGGTCCTGCCCAAAGACAGACTTCGGATTGAGCCCATTAAAGAATATAAACATGACTTTAATGGTGTAAGGAACTTGCTGGGGCCAACACAATGTCTGTCTCACACCGCCTTCACCCCAAACCCAGTGGACACCGTACAGGTACATCTACACTACAGCAGGGTCTAAATAAGGGCTGTGCTTATCTGTGTGTGAGGTCCCTCACTCTTCCTGTGATCTCTGTACAGATAGTTCTCCCTCCACATTTGGAGAGGATCAGAGAGAAACTGGCTGAAAACAGCCACGAGCTCTGGGCTGTAACACGCATCGAACAGGGCTGGACTTATGGACCGGTGAGAGGCAGTACAGCATAAACATCTTAACATCAAGAAGTTATTCAGAGATAAAATATAACCATATCTGTTATTATGGTATTATTTGTTGCTTTATTTTAATAATTTATTGTTAATTCTGCCTTTTTTTTTCTTTTACATTATTGTGTTTTAGGCAATCGTTAGCTCAGATTATCTCAGGTTTCTAATTCACTTTACCGATTTTGCTCTTATTTTTTGTTCAGTTTCGTGATGACAACAAGAAGTTACATCCATGTCTAGTGGACTTTCAGAGCCTCCCTGAGCCAGAGAAGAACTACAACTTAGCAATGTCTGGAGAAACACTAAAGTATGTGACAGTGTGTGTCAGTTATGATCATTAACAGAACCTATTACAATTTTCAAATTAATAAAGCAATAAGACACTAGATGATTGTGCATTATTGTGAATAATTCACAGGAAAAAGGTGTTATTAGGCACGATGCAAAGTACAATTACACTCTTTCCCATGATTTATTCACAATAATGCACAAGTGCATAATCTCAAGTGTCTTAGTGCTTTCATAAGATGGTTACAAACATAATGTAGTAAAAAAATAGGCTTGATTCATAAATTCAACTGGTCTTTCACGACAAAATCTAGACAGTTTTTAAGGTGAACACTGATTGCTGGGTAACAGGTTTCTGGTTTCTCTAATAATCAAAAATTGCCATCTAGCGGCCAAATTACAGAACACAGTTTATAAAAAAACTGCTGCAAGATGCTTAGTTTTCATCGAGAATCGACTCATTCATTTATTCATTATCTTCTTAATCCTCTACTAGGGTAGCAGGGGGCCCATCAAATGTAGATTTATTTGGGCACTGGGCAGATAAACCCAGGACAGGGCACCAATCTAACACTGTGCGCACACTCACTTACACACACACTGACTCACAGACTATATAAGGCAATTTAGAGGATCCAATCTGCCTTCAATTCATGTTTTTGGACTGTGGGAGGAAACCGGAGAACCTGGTGGAAGCCCAGACGGACATGGAACCTCCACCCAGATTGGGATTTGAACCTGGATCACCAGCATTGAGAGGCAAATGTTCTAACCACTAAGCCACCATGCCTCCCTAAATCTGTATTTTATAATTATGTATTGTATTTCACGCATTGATACGAATGTAAAGCGGTCAGAGGTGTGCATTATTGTCAATAAAGTCACGGCTTGACAAACGTCTTAGCCAATAAGATGGAAAGCCAGGAAGTACTCATTTTATAATAAGCTTTAGAGAATGCAGTGATTTGAAACTAGTAAAAAGATTATCGCCGTGTCTGTGTACAGAACTCTGCTGGCATTGGGTTGCCATGTTGGTATGGGAGATGAGAAAGCTGAAGAAAATCTGAAGCGGATTAAACTTCCAAAAACGTAAGTTACATTAGAGCAACTTCATATCCCATGTACACTCAATCTCCCCATTGGTTTAACAGATCTCATTTGGACCGTCATACAGCATCTATAAGATGTAAGTTTAATTTTGAAAAAGTGCAATTTGATGTAGAACCCAACTTTATTTCTTTACTAACAGCTACACTCAGAGTAATGGTTATAAACCTGCTCCTCTGGACCTGAACCACGTCAAACTGACCCCCAATCAGAACACACTGGTGGAGCGACTCGCTGAGAATGGACACAACGTGTGGGCTCGGGACCGAGTGCGTCAGGGCTGGACTTACAGCATTGTACAGGTAGAGCTAAAGTGTACCCATGCACACACACACACACAGAGGAAATTATAATGTTATTTTGATGTGTAATGTTTACAGTAAGACTCTTCTTTGACATGATAAACCACATTTCTTGATCAATTGCATGTGTCAGGGTTCTAATGCAGGCTGTAAAAAGAAATTGCACGGACAAACATTGCTGTGTCAGCATTAGAACCCAATCCTTATGAAACTGCAGAGCCTTACAGACAATAATGTTGTTCAAACATTTCTTTATGTGTTTGTTTTATAAGGATATTGTGAACAAGCGTAATCCACGTTTAGTGCCTTATAATTTACTGGATGAAAAAACCAAGAAGACCAACAGAGAAACTGTGTGCTCCGCCGTTCGAACTCTGATTGGTTATGGATACAACATCGAACCTCCTGACCAGGAGAGCAGTAAGATTCAGTTATTAATCCTCACATGTCAGAACTCTATTATGAGGCCTGAGTCAACTTACACTATATATTGAACGTATTATGTATAAAGTAAAATACATTTTAAGCATTAGAAGATCAGCACTAAAAGCCTCACCTTTGTGTTCAGTGTTCATCTCATGATTCTGTGCAGGCGGCCATGTTGGTAACGGCTCTGGAAATAAGATCCGCGTGTTCAGAGCTGAGAAATCGTATGCCGTGACGCAGGGAAAATGGTACTTTGAGTTTGAGGCCGTTACGGTGGGGGAGATGAGGGTCGGCTGGGCCAGACCAAACGTCCACGCGGATAGAGAGCTGGGCTCAGACGACCTCGCCTATGTCTTCAATGGCTTGAAGGTGGTCTGATGATTTAATCTGTGTCCTTGTAATGTGGTTAAAACGTTATTTCAAATGTAAAATCAGATCTGGATCACACAGTGATCCAGAGTACAGTGGGGCAAATGGTACAGTTTGTGTTATGTGTGTGTTCAGGCTCAACGCTGGCATGTGGGCAGTGAGCCATTTGGGCGTCAGTGGCAGCCGGGTGATGTTGTGGGCTGCATGATCGACCTTACTGAGCAGAATATCATGTTCACGCTGAATGGAGAGATGCTGATCAGTGACTCTGGCTCTGAGATGGCCTTCAAAGATATAGAAATTGGAGAGGGTATGATGATTACTACACAGTATCCATCTCTATATATTGACATGTCCATATTGCTTTAACAGATTGTCAGTTTTATATTGAATGTGTATTTTTAACTGGATATGCCAGGTTTCCTTCCTGTGTGTAGTCTGGGCCTCTCACAGGTGGGTCGGATCAATCTAGGCCAGAACGTCAGCAGTCTGCGATACTTTACCATCTGTGGTCTTCAGGAGGGTTTTGAACCCTTCGCCATTAACATGAAAAGAGATATCACCATGTGGTTTAGCAAAAGCCTCCCCCAGTTTGGTCCGATCCCCGTTGACCATCCACACATTGAGGTGAGAGTTTTTTAAACACACTACACAATAGCTGCAATTACAGAACCTATAAACTTTTGGTATTTTAAACTTTAAATTATATGTGCACACCTGAATGATCCCTAATCACTGAAACATGATGATCATACTGTATGCAGTTTGTATTAATATGTAAATTAATTCTTTATTGACAGTTGTCTCGTGT
The DNA here is from genome assembly GCA_019802505.1 of Corydoras sp. C115. Taxonomy (NCBI): domain Eukaryota; kingdom Metazoa; phylum Chordata; class Actinopteri; order Siluriformes; family Callichthyidae; genus Corydoras; species Corydoras sp. C115. The sequence goes on from JAFMOC010000140.1 coordinate 804,441, forward strand.
AGATGGCACAGTGGACAGTGCCCCCTGTTTAAAACTCACCCACAAGACCTTTGGCTCACAGAACGCCAACACAGACCTGCTCTTCCTTAGGGTCAGCATGCCCATTGAGTTCCATGAGACGTTTAAGGTAGAGGCCGGAGCGACGCCACTGACCCGCGCCCTCACCATTCCAGAGGACGAGGCCTTGGAGGTCGACCCCAACTCTGAATACGAGTTGCTAAAAAAGAGTGCCACCCGAAATGAGCAGGAGGAAAAAGAGAAGGAGCCGTCCATGCCCAAGGAGCTGCCAGGAGCAAAGGAGGTGGAGAACGAAAAAGATACGACTACAGAAAAGAGCAAGAAGAGGGGGTTAGTGTGTGATGTGCCTTTAAACATTTAGCAAACCTCTTTGTTTCATCACTGATGTTTCAGAATGTGATACATGTGTCTGAGGAACACATTGTGGTTTCCATTACAGGTTTTTTTCCAAAGCAAAGAAAGCTGCCTTCGTCGCTCCTCCACCCGTCGTTCCGACCGTGCCTCGTCTAATGGAGGACGTTGTCCCAGATGATCGAGATGATGTGGACATCATTTCAAACACAACTACAGTAAGGTTTTTACATGCTGTGTGTGTATATGTGTAAATATTTGCACTGATGTCAGTGATGGAGAATTCAGTATGTTGTTTGTATCTTTGGTTCTTAAACCGGTATGCAAAGTAACACAAGGTGGTACGTTAAACAATGGTGTGGATATACAATAAATTATTTTCTCCGATCGATTCCATAAGCTGCGTTCTGTAATGTGGCCACTAGATGACAGTATTTGATTGTTAGCGAAACTGGAAACATGATCAGTGTTACGTCACAGAAATTCAGTTTATCAAACAGTCAGTTTTGGATTATATGCTTGTAATCATTTCATGAAAGAAATAAGGCACACAAGGTTGTGTATTCATTCTTTTATTATCTTCCGCTCAATCCTCTACAAGAGTGGTGAGGGGGGTTCCCCATGCCCATCCAGGGGAGAACGTTCGGGCGCTGGGCAAATACACCCAGGACAGGGCACCTATCTATCACTGAGCACTCACACACACACAAACACATACTATATGGGGCAATTTAGAGCATTCAATTTACCTTATAATCTATGTTTTTGAACTGTGGGAATCAAAGAACCCAGAGGAAACCCACGCAGACATAGGGAGAACATGGAAACTCCATTCAGAATATCAGAATATCCAGAATTTACCCATTGTGGGACTATTAAAGGTATATCAATAGGATCGTGCCAGAGCCCCAGCGCTGAGAGGCAAACGTGCTAACCATTCACCATGCCACCCAGGTCACAAATGTCTTTTGTGACACTTTTGTACCATATTGCTTTCATATACACTCACACCCAATTGATTTGCCATATGTGTTTCCGTGACAAAAAATATAGGTGGTACTATTTGGAATTTTTGGTTTGATAATGGGTGGTACTTTGTTTAAAAATTGTGAGAACCACGTTGTTAGATCATTATATAATGTTTCTCTTTAGAGTGACTCCTCTACACTCCCACATTAAATATATCCAAAAATTATAATGCTGACCCTGTGACTTTAATTCTATTATACTGATGTATTTTGCATTCTTACTGTGTGTGTGTGTGTGTGTGTGTGTGTGTGTGCAGTATTATTACTCGGTGCGGGTGTTTGCAGGGCAGGAGCCCAGTGGAGTGTGGGTTGGCTGGGTTACTCCAGATTACCACCAGTATGATCTTCATTTCGATATCAGTAAAGTAAGAAATGTCACTGTCACCGTGGGCGACGATAAAGGAAACATACATCACAGGTAGGATGATGCGCCCCCCGATTACCATAATTCACAATTTTTATTTTCACTCCTAATTTTTTTTTAGATTAGATTATATTCAATTAATTCATTCATTTATTATCTTCCGCTTTATCCTCTATTAGGGTCGCGGTGGGGTTCCCTATGCCCATCCAGGGGAGAACGTTTTGGGCGCTGGGCAGATAGACCCAGGAAAGGGCGCCAATCCATCGCTGGGCACACACTCACTCACACAGACACACTCTATATGGGGCAATTTGGAGAATTCAATTGACTTTTCATTCATTCATTATCTCCCGCTTTTATCCTCTATTAGGGTTGCGGTGGGGTTCCCCATGCCCATCCAGGGGAGAACGTCTCGGGCGCTGGGCAGATAGACCCAGGACAGGGCGCCAATCCATCGCTGGGCACACACTCACTCACTCACTCACTCACTCACTCACTCACTCAAACACACTCTATATGGGGCAATTTTTGAGAAATTCAATTGATTTGATCCATGTTTTTGGACTGTGGGAGGAAACCGGAGAACTCGGAGAAAACCCACGCGGACACGGGGAGAACATGGAAACTCCACCCAAATGGGGATTCGAACCGGGAATCCCTAGCGCTGAGAGGAGAACGTGCTAACCACTAAGCCACCGTGCCGCCAGATTAGATTCAATTCAACTTGATTATCATTGTGCACAGTAAACAAAGAACAAAACCAATGAAATGCAGTAACATCTAACTGCAAAAAAAGTGCAAAAGCTTATTTAAGAACATATAAATACAGTACAGTGTGATTCGATGCATCGATATGGTCCAAAAGAGTATCGATGTGTTTATTTTTCTGCCTTTTTTCACCTAACATGCATATTGACGTGCCTCATACATAATACCTTCTTCAAACCTGCGGGTTGCCTTATATTTCACATGAGGTAGAAGGCAAGGAATGTGACATGTTACTCACTCAAAATAAGTTATTGACCTTTATTTAATTTTTAAATGTTGTGTCTCGTATCAAACTAACACAGAAACTTTTTCATAAAATGATTTAGGATACTCCACCATGTCATTAAAATCTCTGTAAAACGTGACAGTGAACATTTCAGTGGTGCACAGTGGATTACCAGACATCAGACACATAAGAACACAGAAAAAACAAACATCAGTAATTCATACCGCAATCCTCTCCTGAGACTGATACTGTCTGGATCTATGTGCTATGTGAAAGTTTGCAAAATACAATAGGTTAGGTAGATGTAAATATACAGTTATAAATGACACTACAGCCTTAAGGTAAAAAGCTCTTCCTCAGACTGCTGGAACAAGAGTGTAGGCTCCTGTAACACCTGCGAGATGGAAGCATGGAGAAATATATATATATATATATATATATATATATATATATATATATATATATATATATATATATATATATATATATATATATATATATATATATATATATAGTCAGACTCGTCTACCTCGGGCGCTTTAACGCGCTGAAGGGCACGCAGGTAGCAGAAAATCAGGTTTATTAAAGGTGTAGTGACACCAACAAGCAAGAGGTACGAACTGACGAGTGACATAACACAAACGACGAACCCCGAGGACGAGAAACACCACAAATAAATACAAAACGATACCCGACCATGTGCACAAAACAAACCAATGACAAGACGGAGTTAATTAACTAAACTAATGACAAATGAACGTTAATTAACTCGACAGAACGAAAGGAAACACAGAGCCGGTGACAGGTGCCCTAGGCACCTGTTACATATATATATATATATATATACAGTATATGTAGAGGAAGAGGGCGACTACGTGGAGGAATAGCGTACAACCGCTCGCGCCTGATGAGCACTTCCCGGACACCGACCACGCGGGGAATAATGCGTGCGTCGGTCCACGGAAGCACTCCCACGAATACGACCTGCGCGGAGATAATGCGCAGCGCCGAAACGTGGTTGAACGCGGAAGGAGAAGTCCAAGAGACACCGGGATAAAATCCAAACTCGAAATTTTTTAAAACTTGGTGATGGGACACCAACAGAAAGGGGGAAACAAACGAACAAAGCAACATAGGGTATGATAACCTCAAACAAATACGTGCGCCGACTTGAAGGAAAACGAAGACTAAATAAAAAATCAACTAAACACGTGCACAAAACAAACCAATCACCCAACTGAGACGATTAAGGATACAAACGTTTTGTGGTTTTTATGCCCTGTGTTAATTTGTTTGTTTGTTCCTCCATTTCTGTTGTTGTCCCGCCACCAATTTTTAATAAATTCGATTTTGGATTTTATCCCGGTGTTTTTCTGGACTCTCCTCCCGCGTTCAACCACGTTGCGGCGCTGGGCATCTTCTCCGTGCAGGTCGTATTCGTGGGAGTGCTTCCGTGTACCGATGCACGCATTATTCCCCGCGTGGTCGGTACCCGGGAAGCGCTCATCAGGCGCGAGCGGTTGTACGCAATTCCTCCGCGTAACCGCCCTCTCCCGGGGAAAGACGGACATCTCTAAACACACACACACATATATATATATATATATATATATATATATATATATATATATATATATATATACACACTGTGTTCCAAATTATTATGCATATTAAAATTATATTTTACTTCTGCTTGTTCATCAGCATGTCCATGATTAGTTTCTCACATCCATCATGGCTGGGAATTGAACCCAGGACCATGTTGCTGTGAGGAGAGGGTGTGACAGTTCCTCTGAATTGGAAATGACTGGTTAGTTAGGTTTATATTAAACAGAAAATATCCTTCTTTTGTAAATGTTTAAGAAAGTAATCAGTGAGATAATGTAAAGATTAATATGTGATATGATGCCCATCTGATTCACATTCACCAATTTTTCAGTGTATTAGTGTGCAGCTTCATATAGCATGATGCTTTGATTTGTGTGTACCTCTGACAGTATGAAGCGCAGTAACTGTTACATGGTGTGGGGTGGAGAATTCGGCGGCTCACAGCAAACACGCATCACTCAGGAAGACTTTGTGATTGGCTGCCTTGTGGACTTGGATACAGGTCTAATGACATTCACAGCCAATGGTAAAGAGGTGAACACATTTTACCAGGTAAGCGGGTCTTAACGAAGCACTTTCTCATTTTTATGTGATAGTGAAAAATTGTATATATTTTGTCTACTATTCTTTAGACTCAAAGGAATATTCATTCATTCATTCATTATCTCCCGCTTTATCCTCTATTAGGGTCGCAGTGGGGTTCCCCATGCCCATCCAGGGGAGAACGTCTCGGGTGCTGGGCAGATAGACCCAGGACAGGGCGCCAATCCATCGCTGGGCACACACTCACTCACACAGACACACTCTATATGGGGCAATTTTGAGAATTCCATTGACTTGATCCATGTTTTTGGACTGTGGGAGGAAACCGGAGAACCCAGAGGAAACCCACGCAGACACGGGGAGAACATGAAAACTCCACCCAGATGGGAATTCGAACCGGGAATCCCTAGCGCTGAGAGGAGAACGTGCTAACCACTAAGCCCCACATTTAACCTCTCCCTGCTGTGAAAACATACACACACACACACAAACACACACACACACACACACACACACACTTGAAATGAGCACACGTGCCTGGAGTGGGGAGTAGTCTTGTACACGGGCCTGGGGAGCAATTTGGGTTAGGTGCCTTTCTCAAGGACATTTTAGTACTTGGTGAACTTTAGGGGATCTTTAGGTCGCAAGGCTGGTTTCCTCAACCACAAGCCTACGACTGCCCAAAGAATCATATAAATTATTAATGAATCATATAATGTGGCGAAGCTCCTGTAGGTGTTTATAATTGTTTTGGTGTAAACACACCCTTTTCAAATCCAATCCTGTGCTTCTACCATGTTTAAGGTGGAACCCAACACCAAGCTCTTTCCTGCAGTGTTCTGTTTGCCTTCCAGTCAGAACGTGCTGCAAGTTGAACTTGGGAAACTCAAGGTAATGATAACAATAATAATACATTTTTTTAATAATGCACTTTACATTTCAGAGAAATCGTAAAGTGTTAAGGCAGAGGTAATTTGGATTGTAGTGAGCGTAAAGTTCATCTCTGTAGACCCTGAACTGTTGATCTCTTTTCCTTCTATTTCAGAACATCATGCCCTATTTCTGCGGCCATGTTCCGAAGTGACAGAAGGAATCCGGTTGCCACAGTGCCCTCCACGCCTCGACGTCCAGATGCTTACCCCAGTGATCTGGAGTCGCATGCCGAATAACTTCCTGTCTCCCAAAACGGGCCGGGTCAGTGAGAGACAGGGCTGGATGGTGGAATGTACAGAACCCCTAATTATGATGGCACTGCATATTCCAGAGGAGAACAGGTACCAAATTTAGATTCCAGGACACTTCAATTTTAGTTTTATCTATTTAATTGTAATTTAATTTACTATGTGAGTTTTAATAAACAGGTGGCTTAGTGGTTAGCACGTTCGCCTCTCAGCGCTAGGGATTCCCGGTTTGAATCCCCATCTGGGTGGAGTTTTTATGTTCTCCCCGTGTCTGCATGGGTTTCCTCCGGGTTCTCCGGTTTCCTCCCACAGTCCAAAAAGATGGATCAAGTCAATTGAATTCTCAAAATTGCCCCATATAGAGTGTGTCTGTGTGAGTGAGTGTGTGCCCAGCGATGGATTGGCGCCCTGTCCTGGGTCTATCTGCCCAGCGCCCGAGACGTTCTCCCCTGGATGGGCATGGGGAACCCCACCGTGACCCTAATAGAGGATAAAGCAGGAGATAATGAATGAATGAGTTTTAATGAACAATGTACTTATAATTACATTTACATTTAGTCATTTAGCAGATGCTTTTATCCAAAGCGACTTACAAATGAGAACATCACAAGTCAGTAGTTATGAAGAAAACCAACAACCTCATTGTTATTACTATGAGATAAACCCTGACTGCATGATGCAAGAGCCTAAGCCAGGTCTTTATTTACCCTGAGATATTCAGAAAGTGTCCATATACATCTGAGCAAAGAACGAGGACCTGTTCATTCACATTCTGTACATCAATAACACATCATTGCATCAGAGTAAAATACTCCATTAAAGGTCCAATTCAATGTTCAATTCAAAGTTCATTCATTCATTCATTATCTCCCGCTTTATCCTCTATTAGGGTCGCGGTGGGGTTCCCCATGCCCATCCAGGGGAGAACGTCTCAGGTGCTGGGCAGGGTGCCACTCCATCGCTGTCAATTCAAAGTTCCAATTCAAAATTCAAATACAGAAGATCATCATTGAAGTTGCCTATTTCAGTTCCTGGAACTGAATTATGAAGCATCAGGATGGAAGCAGCGTGTTAGAGATGTTAGATCAATCTGGTGTTGTGAGAGGATTAATGGAATGGAAAAAAGAACATACTAAAGTTCTGATTTTGGTTTTTGAAATAATAACGAAGACACCAAATTAAACACTCGGCAGCACTATGGCTTAGTGGTTAACATGTTCCCCTCTCAGTGGGGATCCAGTTTCAAATCCCAATCTGTGTGGAGTTTCTATGTGCTCCCTAAATTCTCATGGGTTTCCTCTGGGTTCTCCTGGTTTCTTTAAACAGTCCAAAGACATTGATTCAAGGTAAAGTGAAAAATCTAAATTGCCCCATATATTGTGTGTTTGTGTGAGTGAGTGTGTGTCCAGCGATAGATAAGCACCCTGGAGAATTTGCCCAGCGCCTGAAATGTTCTCCCCTGGATGGGTATGGGGAACCCCCCCAATTCAGTTCTCAGTTCCAGCTGCTTCACTCTGATAAACTCAGGGTTTTATTTCAAAGTGTGTAATGCTCTATAATGCCTTTAACAAGCAGAAACTCTTTGCTCTGTGTTAGGTGTATTGATATCCTGGAGCTCTCTGAGCGTATGGATCTAATGAAGTTCCACCACCACACTCTGAAGCTGTATGGCTCAGTGTGCGCTCTGGGGAACAACCGGGTGGCTCATGCCCTCTGCAGCCATGTGGATGAGTCTCAGCTCTTTTATGCCATCGAGAACTCGTACCTGCCCGGCCCCATCCGCAGCGGGTACTACGACCTGCTCATCTCCATGCACCTGGAGTCAGCCAAGAGGAACCGGCTCATGACCAACCGCGAGTTCATCGTTCCCATGACGGATGAGACACGCTCCATCACCCTCAGAGCACACACACTGCCCGCTGTGGGGCTCTCCACATGCCTCAGACCCACTCTTCACTTCTCACACACAGGCTTTGTGGGCACCAATCCTGACCTCTACACACTGAGCCCCCTCGTCCCCCTGCAGGTATTCACCCTTAACACGGCAAAAAAAAAAAAAATCTGCACCTCGTATCTCACATGATCTCATATAACCATGATGCATGAAAATCAGTCAAATTATGTTGAAGACATTTGAAATATTTAGCTAAAATGTCTCGAAAGCTCAAGGAGCTGATTTGAAAATAGATCTGATTAAATTAGAGATGTACTGACCTGCAGGTAATGGTTCTGTAATGTTCTGCTGTGTGATTCCGGTCAGAATCACTGTTGTAGTAGGGCAGTGATTCTCAATTATTTTCTGTTAAGCCATCCCCTAGGAAGAGGAAAACATTTTGCGCCCCCCCCCCACACACACACGCATGCACACTCACCCCCCCCCCCCAGGTACATGACAAAATGGGATGAAAAGTATTTTTATAAATTTGTTCTAAGTACACCTCTTTTATAACAATGTATCCTTATTAACAATAAAGAAAACAAAAAAGAAAGAAATAGAGATCAACTTAGAACAAAGAATAATTTTATTAACTTGTTTTTTAGTTTGTAACAGAAACGAATGAAATCCTTATTTAAACTAGAAACATTTTTGAACTGACTGGCATTTGATACTGAAAAATGAAATTAAATAAAATCAATAAATAATAATAAATTCAAATTCATCAGCAACATTAATTCAGGAGCACAATATTTTAACACTTTAACCTACAAAACAAAAATGAATACAATGTGTATTTGTACGTTTTTTTTTTTTTTTTTATCAAAATGAGGAAGTCAGAACTAATTTCTCCAACGCGCCCGTTTTGCAGCACAGCTTTTCTGGAAGTAGTTTTCATAAAGCATTATGATTGCTGGCGTCACATTTTCGATTAAAAAACTCAAGCGGTTATCAGCGTGATTGGGGTGTAATGTCTTTAAGTGACGCCTTAATTTATTAGGCTTCACGCTGTCCGCTGCCAACATTTTAAGACACAGAAGACACGCGGGTCTTTCTTTGTCTCCCACCTCAGTTACAGTGAAGCCAAGCGCTACATACACTACGTCATATTTCCTCGTTTTAGTTTTCAGTGGATTTTGTTGCTCTCGTTATCTTCGTCTCTCTCCGCCTTTCTCTCTGCCATCCCTGTTAAATATTTGTCCATGTTGTCTCTTGAGGGTTTGTTCAGTACACTTAATATCACTTGCTCTGTGATTTCTTGTTATGCGCTCCCCCAGGCACCCCACTGTTTGAGAAGGACTGTAGTAGGGTAATGTTTTCCTGTAGTAAAAGACATGTGACTACTTAGGTTCCTGTTTAATGTAGAATCATTTATCTATTGCAGGGCTGTCCAAATTTTTGAAAAGAGAGCCGAATTTAATAAAGTGAAAATGCCCGGAGGCCATTTTTTTTCCCAAACAAAAGTTGAAAATACATACTGTTTGTTACGGGTCATGCGGCAGAGGGCCGAAAAAGCAGGCAGGACGCATACAGCATTCCGCAGAAAAAAAATATTTGATTCCCCAGAAAGTACCATGCTAATTAGGTGGACAAGGCACACCTGTTGCCGTTACTATTTATATGGTGTGCCAACTCGTGCTCCTCGCCACACCTTCTTGAATTGCTGGCACAATTATTGTGTATTAACGAATTGTGTACTTTTCCTCTTTGTCCTATCGGTTCTGGTTTGCTGGGGAGTCAGTTGGGGCAGTTCCACAGATCACTTTCTGTATTTGTATTGTTATATGATTATTGTGTACTACCGGCTCGAAAGAGCTGGGCAACAGCCTAATATCGGAGCGGAGGCTCTGAGCTGTGCTGTGTATGTGTGGAGAAAGAGGAGGTCAGGTGGCTGTGTACAGCACGGAGAAGCTGCTTTTAGAACAGCCACCCTCCGGTGTTGCCAACTTAGCCACTTTGTCATGTTGAATTTAATAAAAAACAGTCAGAAGGTTTCAGAAGGTTCCAAAATAAAATAATTTAATGTGTTGTACTGAATAGACAGTGTAAAAATATCATTCATTCATTATCTCCCGCTTTATCCTCTAGTAGGGTCGCGGTGGGGTTCCCCATGCCCATCCAGGGGAGAACGTCTCGGGCGCTGGGCAGATACACCCAGGACAGGGCGCCAATCCATCGCTGGGCACACACTCACTCACACAGACACACTCTATATGGGGCAATTTTTGAGAATTCAATTGACTTGATCCATCTTTTTGGATTGTGGGAGGAAACCGGAGAACCCGGAGGAAACCCACGCAGACACGGGGGGAACATGGAAACTCCACCCAGATGGGGATTCGAACCGGGAATCCCTAGTGCTGAGAGGCGAACGTGCTAACCACTAAGCCACCGTGCCACCTGTAAAATATCAAACAAAGGAAAATATGGAAGATAGCAATGAGAGCTCTGCCCGAAGTCCTCCACTTCGTCCTTCAGGATATATATAATATAAGTCCTTCAGGAGGGCGTGACTTGCTTCTTCTGTGTGTGCGCGCCCCTCAAGAACATCCACCAGAACGTCTCTAACTTCTACCCAATCTGGTCCTGCTTTCTGTATGACATGTTCTTGTTGACTGTCCTATTATTCAAATCTCCCCGCTCACCCTGCGACCGGACATTCCTTCTCTTTCCCATGCTCATTCATCAAATAGTCGTTTTCTCTGTTCCCTGAACAATTCAACTCATCATGAGTTTTACTTTACCATATTCCTTTTTGCTTGATTACTTAAAAATATTATAAAAACCTTACAGTTACTATATTTAGGGACTAGAAAAGCGACTAGCGATAAATCTAGCGACTCTTTGTGGTGTTTTTGGAGACTTTTGGTGACTCTGAGATGAACACATGCTCTTCACTTACTGTCCTGTACTGCTGCCGTGAACCCCGTCCCACAACACTCAGTTAGACCAACTCTAACTAAAAGCATTTAATTTCAAATTTAACTCACAGTTTCAGTTCCTGCTAACGGCTACTCTTATAACATTTAACAACACTGCAAAAAACTGATTTACGTAATTTATACAAAGCATTAAAGTCATGAAGTTATATATAAATATAGAAGAGTTATTTTTTCAAAGGCAACAGAAGTACATTTGTAGTTCTAACATATTTAGGGTTTTTTCTATTGATATTTTTTTTTATTTGTATTATGCAAATTAGGCGATATCAGCAACACTGCCTCCCCACATCCTCTTTTGCCGTCGCTGTGCGTGCACAGGCCAGCTATGCTTGTTCCACAGAGCGATTGCCTGCGTTTGCAAATTGCTACAGGTTAAATATCGAGCTGCTTAATTTATGTTCAAAACAGCAGTATTGTGCACTATTTCCGAATGTGAGGTTTCAATTTTCATTCATTCATTCATTATCTCCCGCTTTGTCCTCTATTAGGGTCGCGGTGGGGTTCCCCATGCCCATCCAGGGGAGAACGTCTCGAGCGCTGGGCAGATAGACCCAGGACAGGGCGCCAATCCATCGCTGGGCACACACTCACTCACACAGACACACTCTATATGGGGCAATTTTTGGAGAATTCAATTGACTTGATCCATATTTTTGGACTGTGGGAGGAAACCGGAGAACCCGGAGGAAACCCACGCAGACAAGGGGAGAACATTGGAAACTCCACCCAGATGGGGATTCGAACCGGAATAACTGAGGATATGTCCTCAATCATCTGTGCCACAGAGTCAGAGACAGATAGTATTAGAACTGTGGTAGTATGGTCATGTGGTAAAAGGCGGAATTACATTAAAAAAACGATTTATTTATTCTGACAGAGATAGCAAGTCATAAATGACACATAAGACTGAAGTTGCAGGCATTTTGTGATCGGCCCGTCGGCCAGACTTTGGACATGCCTGATCTTTTGTCACAAACACAGAGGAATGGGTAATGGAAGAGAGGGCGAATGCAAGATAACCCCAAAAAGCCGTTCAGGTAAAAAAACTAAAACTAACCAAAACCGAATGCCACGTACAGTAGACTGTAGCTGGGGGCCACAGTGTAGACCAGGGATTAACAGAACTAACAGGAAAATCAAAATCGAAACCTAAAATACTAAGAAGAGATAGCAGCACAGGAGTACCACACAGCAAAACAATAGTAGGGAAAAAAATAACACAAAATTGCTAGCAGAAGAACCTGTAAATAGAAAAGTGGTGATTGAATACAGGTGAGGAATGAATGCTAAATGATGGGTGATGAGGAGCAGGTGTTAGTTTTCAGGGGAATTGGAATTATCAGAGGAAGTATGCTGGAATATAGCTGGGATATTGACCACACTTTCAAGTGGTGACTGTTTTATCGGAAAGCCGAGTTTCCCATTAGGCAGTACCACATGAACACCTTCTGAAGTCGGAAGCTAAATTTTCGATGCACCATGAATTGGCGGAGTAGTAGTAATAGTAGACATAACCGCTATTTCCAACACGGCTGAACAGTTAATCAATGTAAGCCATCAAATAATAAGCTACAATTTATAGGTTATTTCAAATAAAAACTTAATTTTTGAACATCTACAATAATTCATATGTTATCTTGCAATATTTTTGCTCAAAAACACTTTATTGTCCATACTATGTTACAAAGCAGCGGCACGGTGGCTTAGTGGTTAGCACGTTCACCTCTCAGCGCAAGGGATTCCCGGTTCGAATGTTTCCATGTTCTCCCCGTGTCTGTGTGGGTTTCCTCCGGGTTCTCCGGTTTCCTCCCACAGTCCAAAAACATGGATGAAGTCAATTGAATTCTCAAAATTGCCCCATATTGAGTGTGTCTGTGTGAGTGAGTGTGTGCCCAGCGATGGATTGGCGCCCTGTCCTGGGTCTATCTGCCCAGCGCCCGAGACGTTCTCCCCTGAATGGGCATGGGGAACCCCACCGCGACCCTAATAGAGGATAAAGCGGGAGATAATGAATGAATGGATGTTACAAAACTCAAAGGGTTTTTTTGTTTACTTCCCGTACAAACCATGTGAACACATCTAAGTCTGGTGCATAATTATCATTTTGGAGAAACATACCACCCGATGTGCTCTTGAAAGCGCCATTACATCTATCAGTATTAAGCTATATTATTATTATTATCGGGCGGCGCAGTGGCTTAGTGGTTAGCACGTTCGCCTCTCAGCACTAGAGATTCCCGGTTCGAATCCCCATCTGGGTGGAGTTTCCATGTTCTCCCCGTGTCCGTGTGGGTTTCCTCCAGGTTCTCCTGTTTCCTCCCACAGTCCAAAAACATGGATCAAGTCAATTGAGTTCTCCAAATTGCCCCCTATAGAGTGTGTTTGTGTGAGTGAGTGAGTGTGAGCCCAGCGATAGATTGGCGCCCTGTTCTGGGTGTATCTGCCCAGCGCCCGAGACGTTCTCCCCTGGATGGGCATGGGGAACCCCACCGCGACCCTAATAAAGGATAAAGCGGAAGATAATGAATGAATGAATTATTATTATCCTTTAGACTGACGTGCCCAAAATGATTCTTTGTTGCTCTGTTTGTATCTCCTCTCCCAGATCCTAAAGGACCACGCCCTGAGCATGTTAACGGAGGCAGTGCAGGATGGAGGACAGGCCATGCGTGATCCCGTAGGGGGCAGTGTGGAGTTCCACTTTGTGCCCATCCTGAAACTCATTAGCACTCTACTTATCATGGGTGTGTTTGAGGATGAGGACGTGAAACACATCCTGGCACTTATCGAACCCACCGTGTTTCAGGAGGATAAGCCAACATGTGAGGATCTGGCAGTGAAGGAGAGGAGCAAAGAGGAAGAGCAGCTGGGAGCAGAACCAAAGGATCATGAGGATTCAGCTGCAGATGGTACTGAGGATGAAGGCATGGGAGAAGAGGACGAGGAGGTGGACGAGTATGAGGAGGAGGAGGAGGAAGAGGAGGAAGAACAGACAGAGAAGGAAGAAGTGAAGGAGCCCACTGCACCTGAGAAATCAGACAGAGAGAAAACAGAGTGTGAAGAGATGGACACAGAAGGTGATCCAGAGACCAAAGCGGCGTTGAGGATGGAAGATTCCAAGGAGGAGGAGGAAGTAGGGGAGGGACTTCTGCACATGAAACTACCCGAATCTGTAAAACTGCAGGTATAATCTGTATTCATACCAGTTTTAATGCTTTACATCCACCCTCATCACAATTCCAAACACCTTTAGCTGATTGGCTAAAAGTCACAGATGAATGCGACATTGGTACTGATGTGTTGTAATATTCTAATAATTTGAAACATTATTTTGGAGGGGGGTTCGTGTCCCAAACTCCTGTATTTATTTTTTTTATTTTTTACTGTGTAATAATTGATTAATGAAGCAATAAGGCACTTGAAGTTGTGTTTTATTGTGAATAAATCACAGAAAAGAGGTGTTATTAAGCCCGAGTCCTTTTACACCTCGTTCATATTTATTCACAGTGTCTTATTGCTTTTCTAAAATGGCTACAAATACGATATAAAAGAAAAAAAATCAAGGTTTGATTCATTATTGCATTTATTTAACACAAAATAATTACTATTAAACTGTTCTTCTGCGATGAAGCAATAAGGCACTTGAGGTTGTGTTTTATTGTGAATAAATCACGGAAAAGAGGTGTTATTAGGCCCGAGTCCTTTTACACCTCGTTCATATTTATTCACAGTGTCTTATTGCTTTTCTAAAATGGCTTCAAATACAGTATAAAAGAAAAAAATCAAGGTTTGATTCATTATTGCATTTATTTAATACAAAATAATTACTTTTAAACTGTTCTTCTGCGCCGTAGTCTGGTCCGGTTTTTAAAGTGAACATTAATCGCTAAGTATCAGCGGCTAAAGCGATGAAAAATTCTAGCTTATCGGGAATCAGCTCTCTGTTTATATTAATCTAATTAGTTTCTATTAATGGTACATGGTTTAAGTGATAAACTGATTTATTTTGCCTCCTGTGCACACAGAGGAATTGGTTCTCCACATTTAACCTATACTTGTGGTGAAACACACACACTGGTAAAGTGTGCATGTCAGACTCGCCTACCTCTGATTAAAGCGGCTGCGCATATAAGCGACGAGTGGACATAAAACAAACGACGTGCACCGAGGACGGAGAACCCAGGAAATTAATACAAAAAGACACCCGAACACGTGCACAAAACAAACCAATGACAAGAACGAGTTAATTAACTAAACTAATGACCAATGAACGTTAATTAACTCAAAAGAACAAAAGAAATGCAGAACAGGTGACGGGTGCCCTAGGCACCTGTTACAGTACACATGTGCTCGGAGCAGTTTGAAGCCCTGTATACAGTGATCGGGGAGCAATTGGGGTTAGGTGCCTTGGCACTTCAGTCATAGTACATGGAGGAACCACAAATCAAACTGGGGACTTTAAGGTTTAAATACATTTATTTCACAATAAATTACTATAAATACATTTATCCATCCATCCATCATCTTCCACTTTATCTTATATTAGGGTCGTGCTCGGGGCATCATCCAGAGGAGAACGTCTCGGGCGCTGGGCAGATACACCCAGGACAGGGTGCCAATCTATCGCTGGGCACACTCTCACTCACACACACACACACACAAAAACACTCTATATGGGACAATTTGGAGAATTCAGTTGACTTAATCCATGTTTTTGGACTTTCATTCATTCATTATCTTCCGCTTTATCCTCTATTAGGGTGGGGTTCCCCATTCCCATCCAGGGGAGAACGTTTCGGGCACTGGGCAGATACACCTAGGACAGGGCACCAATCTATCGCTGGGCACACACTCACTCACACACACACTCTCGCGGTGGGGTTCCCTGTACCCATCCAGGGGAGAACGTTTCGGGCGCTGGGCAGATACACCCAGGACATGGCGTCAATCCATCGCTGGGCACACACTCACTCACACAAACACACTTTATTTGGGGCAATTTGGAGAACTCAATTGACTTAATCCATCTTTTTGGACTGTGGGAGGAAAACGGAGAACCCGGAGGAACACGGGGAGAACATGGAAACTCCACACAGAACCGGGAATCCCTAGTGCTGAGAAGCGAATGTGCTAACCACTAAGCCACCGTGCTGCCCTAAATACATTTAAAATAATGTATTGTATATCAGACATTCCCATCTGGGTGGAGTTTCCATGTTCTCCCCGTGTCTGCGTGGGTTTCCTCCGGGTTCTCCGGTTTCCTCCCACAGTCCAAAAACATGGATCAAGTCAATTGAATTCTCAAAAATTGCCCCATATAGAGTGTGTCTGTGTGAGTGAGTGAGTGAGTGTGTGCCCAGCGATGGATTGGCGCCCTGTCCTGGGTCTATCTGCCCAGCGCCCGAGACGTTCTCCCCTGGATGGGCATGGGGAAACCCACCGCGACCCTAATAGAGGATAAAGCGGGAGATAATGAATGAATATCAGACATTGATATGAATGCAAAGCGATCAGTTGGACAAACAGCTCAGTTTTATAAATTCCGGTCCTCGTTTTTTTTTTGATTGGCTGAGCTATTTGTTCAGCCGTGACATAAACGACAACAATGCACACCCCTGATTGCTTCACATTCATATCAATTGGATTATACAGTATGTTATTTTAAATAATAAAATACAGATTAATATAAACAGCGAGCCGATTCCCCATTAGCACTAAGCCTTTTATGGCTGTTTTTATAAGCTGTGTTTTTGGTTGTTAGCGATACCGGACCCATGTTACTCAGAGATCACTGTTTACTTTAAAAAACGGACTAGATTACGTCATAGAGGACCAGTTTATCGATGATTTTGCTACCAATAAACACATTCATGAATCAAACATCTTGCAGAGGAAGTTCTGTTGGGCTGTGCATGGTGATAACAGAGGCACTGTTCTCCTGGTTCTAACTCACTAACATCAGGACTACTTTCTGTTAATTCAATGCAGGGGTGTCCAATATGTCGAAGGGATGTCAGTCGAAGGGGTGTCAGGTAGCTCGCGATGGAGGTTGGAAAAATAAATCACGCATCAGCGCTTTTTTACAGCACAATATCAGAAGCACTTATACACACACACACACACACACACACACACACACACACATTTTAACACACAATGCGAGTCATTTTGAATCGTGATCTCTATCGCTGTGCAAGCGAGCATTCTGCCCCCCCCTCGTCTCTCTCGCTGTTCCCAAATCTGGCGTTTGACGCCCCTAAATCCGAAGCA
Source organism: Corydoras sp. C115 (assembly GCA_019802505.1). Lineage (NCBI taxonomy): Eukaryota > Metazoa > Chordata > Actinopteri > Siluriformes > Callichthyidae > Corydoras > Corydoras sp. C115. The sequence goes on from JAFMOC010000140.1 coordinate 821,676, forward strand.
CTGCCTCACGAATCATCTACATTAGATAGTTTCTGTTTGTGTTTTTGCACTTTATTTGACCACAAGACGAGTGAAGGACTTCGCTCCAAAAGAACTAAAATGTTCCACTTTCATTTAGAGTGGGAGGATGAATATTTTTTTTACAATGTCAAACTCAAAATGCATGTGCTTTTATTAATGTTCATGTTCTGTTTGGGGAAAGGTTACAGTGATTGTTTTACATTTGTGTGTATTCTGTGTGTTTGGTCGTTTGGGTGTACTAAAATCAAGTCTTCATGCTATTTGCTGGAATGTGTTTAAGAAAAGAGCAATTCTAACAGATTCGACAATACTAACGTGATGTGTGTAAACAGGTTTCAATATAAAAGCCTAAAAAAAAGATTAGATCTCCATGACCTGTCCAATGGAAAAGTAGATCTCGGGCCAGAAAAGTGTGGGCACCCCTGATTTAAAGTAAAACTGTTACACAAAGTTGCTTTAATGAAACCTAACAATGGAATACAGAAGTAAATGGAGTACAGAAGTAAATCTAAAAATTCTTTCTGTGTACAGATGTGTACTCTGCTGCAGTACTTTTGCGACTGTGAGCTTCGGCACCGCGTCGAGGCCATCGTAGCGTTCTCTGATCGGTTTGTCACTCAGGTACAGACTAATCAGAGGCAGAGATATAATGAGCTAATGCAGGCCTTCACCATGTCTGCTGCTGAGACGGCACGTAAAACCCGGGAGTTTCGCTCTCCACCACAGGAGCAGGTACATCTTTAACTCTGCTTTTGTTCACACATTCGTGTACAGCGTTTTAAACCTAAACCCTCCCTGCCTCTGTAGATCAACATGCTGATGAACTTTAAGAACTGTCTGGATGATGACGACACTCCCGTACCTGAGTTCGTTCGTCACGAACTACAGACATTTCACAGCGACCTGCTGTCTCACTGCGGTGAGTTCACCCCTTAAGTCCAACCCCCAATCTAAATCCTTCGAATCCCTGTTTCTCATGAACTCTTTATTCCTGTCTAATGTTAGGTGTGCATGTGGAGGAGGAGGAGGCGGAAGAGCAGGTGGACACGTCTCTGCGTGGACGATTCTTCCGACTGCTGGAGAAAGTGAAAAGACTGCGGAGGAAGAAGCAGGAGGCCGAAACGGAGCCAGAGGAGGAGAAAAAACCTGGTGAGACTTCACTATAATAATAACACTTCAACCTTGTAGACCAGGGGTGCCCACACTTTTCTGGCCAGAGATCTACTTTTCCATTGGACAGGTCATCGAGATCTACCGGGGTCAATCTCTATTTTTTAGGCTTTTATATTAAAACCTGTTTACACACAATGTTAGTATTGTCGAATCTGTTAAAATTGCTCTTTTATTAAACACATTCCAGCAAATAGAATGAAGACTTGATTTTAGTTAAACACACAGTATACAGCACAAATATACACCAATCACTGTAACCCACATTTCCCCAAACAGAACATCCATCCATCCATTATCTTCCGCTTTATCCTCTATTAGGGTCACGGGGTGGGGGGGTTCCCCATGCCCATCCAGAGGAGAACGTCTCGGGTGCTGGGCAGATAAACCCAGGACAGGGCGCCAATCTATGAACTTTAATAAAAACAAATGCATCTTGAGTTTGACATTGTAAAAAAAATATATTCAGGGGGCAGACTGATCGCGATTCAGAACGAATCACATTGTGTGTGAATGTGTGCGCGTGTGTATAAGCGCTTCCGATACTGTGCTGTAAAAAAAGCGCTGATACGTGATAAACGCTTTTTTTTTTTTTCTCAAACCTCCATCGCGATCGACCTGACACCCCTTCGACGTATTGAGCACCCCTGTTGTAGACCATTAGCAATAGAAGCCACATGGTATAGCAGGCATGTCCATATTCTGGTCAGATTCCAAACGGCCCAGGCTTATAATGTGTTATTTATGGCTCACTAGCTCTGTCAGAATAAATAAATGAATAAATAAACTAAAATGTAATTCCACATTTACCATTTAGAACATAGAATTTACCATTCTAATACTCTCTGTGTCTACCTCAGTGCCTCTGGCAGAATTCTGGACATATCGTCAGATATTCAGAGGCAACTAGAGAGCAGAGGAGTGGCTTTTGATTATTTCTGATTGTACTGAGAAATAAACAGACCCATCTGCCACAACTGCTGATTTTTTAAGAGGTGTTGACGACAACATGAATATTACATTTGGTCATTTACCAGACGTTTTTAGATGAGCACAGGGTTCATCACAACATCCCTGGAGCAATGAGGGTTAAGGGCCTTGCTCAAGGACCCACATTGGTAACTTTAGTGGACCTGGGGTTTGAACCGTCAACCTTCAGATTGATAGCCCAACACCCTAACCACTGAGATACTTTGCCCTATTACAGAGGAGGGCTGCTTTACCTTAAATTCAAAATACTTTAATGATGATGAGATCAAATGATGAGATCTGCTGGAGCACACTATGGAATAATCATTGTTGTACATCTTTTTCCAGGCCATTCAGAGTTCTGAATAATCACAATCATGCATGACCAAATTGCACTCAGGAAGAACTGGACTAAAACTCATACATATACTGCTGTATAGCAAAGAAGGACAAACTTCTGTTAAGATGTTGCACACCTTTTTTGCACATTTACTGTATAAACAACTGTTGCTTTAACAAACTTTTTAAACGTTTATAACCATGGACATATTTTGCACCTGAGGCTCACACCACTAGGGGGGCACCTGCACTGTTACCTCTCATTACCCTCTCATTGTACTGTATATCGTACTGTATTTATTGTGATACTTTGTTTGCACATGCTCTTTGCACACGTGCACTTTATGTTGGTTGTGTAGTGGTTGTTATGTGTACCCATTTTTCCTTTCACTGTATACTGTACACTGTACACTTTATATTGTTGGAATTACAAATAAAATACTTGAATAATACATTATGAATTTGTCCATGGCATGTCTCTAACGTCTAGAATGCGATACTCTTCATCTTATAATTGCGACTAATGCCATCTTGGCACTCTTGGAGCTTATATGGCAGGATGAACATGTATATAAAAATGATCTGTTTGTTGCAGACACCCTTCAGGAGCTGATCTCACACACCATGATTCACTGGGCTCAGGAGTCATTTATCCAGGACCCAGAGTTGGTGCGACTGATGTTCAGTCTGCTTCACCGTCAATACGATGCTCTGGGAGAGTTAATCCGTGCCCTGCCCAAAGCGTATACCATCAACTGTGTGTCTGTACATGACACCATGGAGCTACTGGAGTGTCTGAGTCAGATCCGGTCACTCCTCATAGTCCAGATGGGCCCCGAGGAGGAGCGCCTCATGATCCAGAGCATAGGGTCAGAGAAACACAGCACACTCACTTGCGACAGAGTCTTAATTTTTCTTCTCTTTTTATGTGAATTCCAAAAATAACATTTGAAAAATTTGAGTCTGTTTAATGATATTATTTAAAAAGTTCTTTATTTTTCAGAAACATTATGAGTAACAAGGTTTTCTACCAGCACCCCAATCTGATGCGAGCACTGGGGATGCATGAGACGGTCATGGAGGTCATGGTTAACGTGCTCGGTGGAGGAGACTCGAAGGTTAGTCGATTATAATGTCCCCACAGCTCAGTGGCATTATATATTATACTATATTATATATCTTCTGCTTTATCCTATATTAGGGTCGCGCCCCATGCCCATCCAGGGGAGAACATTTCGGGCGCTGGGTAGATACACCCAGGACATTGCGCCAATCCATCCCTGGGCACACACTCACTCACACAAACACACTCTATATGGGGCAATTTGGAGAACTCACTTGACTTGATCCATGTTTTTGGACTGTGGGAGGAAACCGGAGAACCCGGAGGAAACCCACGCGGACACGGGGAGAACATGGAAACTCCACCCAGATGGGGATTATATATATATCAAATATTCATCGGTTAAATATTTATAAATATTTATAAATACAGAAATATAATGTACAACAATGAGGAGATTGACTGTGATGTATAAACTGCTCAACAAAACCTTTTGTCTTGTCTAGTTAGAATTAGTAATCCAGAATAACATTTCTTCCTGTTCCCCGTAGGAGATCCGGTTCCCTCGCATGGTCACCAACTGCTGCCGTTTTCTGTGTTATTTCTGCCGAATCAGCAGACAAAACCAGCGCTCCATGTTCGACCACCTGAGTTATCTGCTGCAGAACAGTGGCATCGGCCTGGGTTATTCATTTCTATTCATTATATCGCTGGGTTATAGCGCTTTTTACAACCGTTCATTTTCACAAATCAGCTTTACAGAGTTATAAGCCTGAACCCTCAAAAAGCAAAAAAAAATTATTTTATTTTTTAGCAAGAAACCTTTGGATGACCAAGGCTCAGTGTTAGATCATCCTCCTTAAGCAGTCGGGCAGCATTAACAGTGTAGGACAGCCATGTACTGTGATCAGGTGTCTGTATTTAACCATTGGAAAAACTATATAAGTCCTGTGAGGCCATCCTGCAGGACTGCAATGCCACCAGTCCAACAGAAATCCAGGTGTCATCCACTAGTCATGAATGAAGAGCTGACAAGACCACAAATAAACTGGAGACACCTCAGAAAGAACAGACAAGAAAATTTAGAGCTAATAAAACACAGTATTTAAGTAATAGACAGAGTTTGATTGACCACAATGCTATATGTGACTCTGGCATAACTGACTAGAGCAGCAGAACTAAAAGAGGCAGATACTGCACGTTACTTGGTTGAGAGGGCTCCCTGAATAGACTCATTTCAGCATCATTCTTTCTAATTGAAGACTGATTTACTGAAGACTCATTACTAAACACCTGGTCTTCCTATTTCAGGGATGCGTGGCTCCACACCTCTGGATGTTGCTGCGGCATCTTGCATTGATAACAATGAACTCGCTCTTGCTCTCCAGGAGCAGGATCTGGAGAAGGTACAGCAGAAATACTGATCAGCTGTAGAGATCCGTGGTTCATTTACCACACTTAGAAAAACTCTTTTGCTCCGTGTAGGTGGTGAAGTATTTGGCAGGCTGTGGACTGCAGAGTTGCCCCATGCTACTTTCCAAAGGGTACCCAGATATTGGCTGGAACCCCGGCGGTGGAGAGAAATACCTCGACTTCCTGCGATTTGCCGTGTTTGTTAATGGTGTGTATTCCTTTTCTGTATTTTAATGAGCAGTATGATTCCACACTGGTTAAGCAGGAGCTTCTATGTACAGGAGAAAGTGTGGAGGAGAATGCTAACGTGGTGGTGCGCCTCCTGATCAGACGGCCGGAGTGTTTCGGCCCTGCGCTGAGGGGGGAGGGAGGAAACGGCCTGTTAGCTGCCATTGAGGAGGCCATTAAGATTTCCGAGGATCCTGCCAGAGATGGACCCAGTGTCAAAAAAGACCGTCGGTTTCCCATGTATGTTATTGTAACCTTTATTTACTTCAGTTTAACCTTCAGAGCTGCAGTAATCTTTAGATGTGTATGTTCAGAGAACAGAGGCCTAGTTACTGAGAGCAGCGAGAATCATACATGATCCCACTTATTTAGGTTTGGAGGTGAGGAGCAGCATGAGGAAAACAGAGTGCATCTGGGAAATGCCATCATGTCGTTCTACGCAGCTCTGATTGACCTCTTGGGGCGCTGCGCTCCTGAAATGCATGTAAGCAGTTGATTTAGTTTTATGCTGATGGATGGATGGATGGATGGATGGATGGATGGCTGGCTCGATCCCAAAGGAGAATTTAGGGCAATGAGTAGCTGTTCCATATTGCACAAGGTAAGGAAATCCTACACAGAAGTAGAAAAAAAAAAAAAAAAAAATTAGTGGAAATAGAAATGTAAAATAAAATATAGTATATGAAAATTAAAATACTGATTCAAAACTCTGTAGCCCGACTTGTGTTCAACCACTCAAGCAAACTCGTGTCACTCCACTACTCCATTCTCTCCATTGGTTCCCTGTAGCTGTTCGCATTCAGTACAAGGTACTGACTCTGTCCTACAGAACAATCTCTGGATCTGCCCCCTCTCTCACTTCGCTCTAGTGATGAATGTTACCTGGTGATTGGTGGAATGATCTTCCCAACTCTGTCCGTAAGGCTGAGTCATTTAGCATCTTTAAGAAACATAAAACACATCTCTCATTTGATTAAAAAAAAAATAATAATATTAAGGCGGCACGGTGGCTTAGTGGTTAGCATGTTCGCCTCTCAGCGCTAGGGATTCCCGGTTCGAATCCCCATCTGGGTGGAGTTTCCATGTTCTCCCCATGTCCGCGTGGGTTTCCTCCGGGTTCTCCGGTTTCTCCCACAGCCCAAAAACATGGATCAAGTCAATTGAGTTCTCCAAATTCCCCCATATAGATTGTGTATGAACCCCCCCCCCCCCGCGACCCTAATAGAGGATAAAGCGGAAGATAATGAATGAATGAATAATGATGGTTTCCCTGTAGAATGTGGTGAGAATGGGGGGTGGGAGATGTGCCTTTCTCAGCCTTCGTAGGAAGTAGAGACACTGCTGGGCCTTCTTTGCGATGGTGCTGGTGTTGAGGGACCAGGTGAGATCCTCTTCCAGGTGAACTCCAAGGAACTTGCTAACCACTAAGCCACCGTGCCGCCTATATTTTATATTATTTTATATAAATATATTATCAATGTGTAATATGATACAGTCTGGGCGGCACGGTGGCTTAGTGGTTAGCACGTTCGCCTCTCAGCAGTAGGGATTCCCGGTTCGAATCCCCATCTGGGTGGAGTTTCCATGTTCTCCCCGTGTCCGCGTGGGTTTCCTCCGGGTTCTCTGGTTTCCTTCCACAGTCCAAAAACATGGATCCAGTCAATTGAATTCTCCAAATTGCCCCATATAGAGTGTGTATGTGTGAGTGTCTGTGTGAGTGAGTGTGTGCCCAGCGATAGATTGGCGCCCTGTCCTGGGTGTATCTGCCCAGCGCCCAAAACGTTCTCCCCTGGATGGGCATGGGGAACCCCCCCCGCAAGTCTAATATAGGATAAAGCAGAAGATAATGAATGAATGAATGAATGATACAGTCTAATAGCTGATGGAAATGCCAATTCACTTGTATGTATCTGTGTATTGGAGTATTGGGTGGGGTAGCTCAATGGCTAAGGTGTTGGTCTAACAATTAAAGGGTTGTGAGTTCAAATCCCAGGTTCACTGATGTTTCCAATGTGGGTCTTTGAACAAGGCCTTTAACCCTCATTGCTCCAGGGATTCTGTATGTAATTCTGTGTTCTGACCACAAACATTAGGTTTGGATTCTTGTAAGTTGCTTTGGATAATATTGTCTGCTAAATGACCAAATGTAAATGTAGTATAGCAGTCACATAATAATTTTTTGCTGTGCTGGGATGAGTTAAACAGTTAAATGGCCTGTGAGACACAAGACTTCCTGATTCTGTCTGTGGAGCAGGACTGGGACAAAAGTTTGCTACTGAATACGCTGAATGTTTACATGCAACCTGCTTTAAGAACATAAAATCAGTCCAGTGCAGTCACAGTGCAGACGCAGAGACACATTTAAAAGTCAAAGTCAAAGTAGGCTTTATTGTCAATTCCTTCACATGTTCTATACATTCAAAGTAATCGAAATTACGTTCCTCGCTGTCCCACGGTTACAAGACATTTATGACATTAAGACATAAAACAAGAAAGTGAAATGCAGTGTGATGTAATGGAATTCAACAGTAAAAATGTTGAAATACTATAATTATGTAGTAATAATGAAAGGCAATGTAAATGCGATTTAAATAGTAACAGTAATATTGGAATAACTATACTAATAATAGCAATAACAATAACAATAAGTAGTAGTAGTAATATTAATAATGCAAATAATAATAATAAAATAGTAAATATAATAAATATATTCATTCTTTCATTCATTATCTTCCGCTTTATCCTCTATTAGGGTCGCGGTGGGGTTCCCCATGCCCATCCAGGGGAGAGCGTCTCGGGCGCTGGGCAGATAGACCCAGGACAGGGCGCCAACCCATCGCTGATAATAAATATAAATATATATTATATATAAGTAATAAATAATAATATCTGATTGGTAACAGTAGTAGTTTACACCACAACGCAGTCCATCCATCCATTATCTTCCGCTTTATCCTCTACTAGGGTCGTTTTAAAAGTAGTACATTAAGAAGATACAGTTCTTCTGTACTGTATTTTATTCTGCAGCTGATCCAGGCTGGTAAAGGAGAAGCTCTGAGGATCAGGGCCATTCTCAGGTCCCTGGTTCCCATTGAGGATCTTGTGGGTGTTATAAGTCTCTCACTGCAGATTCCAGCATTTGGTAAAGGTGAGGCACGGCAGCAGGTTGGTTTACTGTGTTTTTAGTACTACTTCTTTATTAAAGGTTTATTTGTGTGACTTCAGACAACAGCATCATCGAACCCAAGATGTCTGCGAGTTTTGTTCCAGATCACAAGGCCCCGATGGTGCTTTTCCTGGACAGAGTGTATGGTATTGATAATCAGGATTTCCTGTTACATGTGCTGGAAGTCGGGTTTCTACCTGATATGCGAGCAGCAGCTTCTCTAGATACGGTGAGCATCACAGATCTTCTCTGATTGTTAGAACTGTCTCAGCCTGATACCTGTCCTGATCCAACAGAATCATTCATTCATTCATTATCTCCCGCTTTATCCTCTATTAGGGTCGCGGTGGGGTTCCCCATGCCCATCCAGGGGAGAACGTCGGGCGCTGGGCAGATAGACCCAGGACAGGGCGCCAATCCATCGCTGGGCCAACAGAATCAGAATACTTTATTAATTACAGCAGTTACAGATGCCCCATTTTTAGAGATTCCATGTTCTTCCTGTGCCCTGCCTGGGTTTCCTCTGGGTTCACCGGTTTCCTCCCACAGTCCAAAATATGGATTCAAGATAAATTGGCTGCTCTAAATTGCCCCATATAGTATATGTGTATTTGAGTTAGGGTTAGTGAGTGTGCCCAGCGATAGATTTGGCGTCCTGTTTTGTTGTCAAGTGCCATCAGCACCTCATCTGGGACTGTCTGTTAGTGTGTTTCCTAATTTCCCAGGCCTTGTTTAGTTAATTAACTCGCTCCTTGGTTTCCTTAATTAAGTTAATTAACTAGGTGGCACAGTGGCTTAGTGGTTAGCATGTTCGCCTTTCAGCGCTAGGGATTCCCAGTTCGAATCCAAAGCTGGGTTTTCATGTTCTTCCATGTTTTATGAACGGACATGTGTCTCTTATCCACCAGGCTGCATTCAGCACCACAGAGATGGCTCTGGCCCTGAACCGCTACCTGTGCACAGCTGTTCTTCCTCTTATCACCAAATGTGCTCCTCTCTTTGCTGGGACAGACCATCGCGCGATCATGATCGACTCCATGCTGCACACAATCTACAGACTTTCCCGTGGACGCTCACTGACTAAAGCTCAGAGAGACGTCATTGAGGAATGCCTCATGTCCCTTTGCAAGTAAGGTTTATCATTAAAGGTCTATAAGACCTGGTTCTAAGACCAAGAGCACATTGTATATCACCTGTAGCTGCACTTAAAAAAATCAGCACACATCCACAATCAGCATGATTCTTTATGACATTTAAACTGCTGTTATGAAACCACCAAGTTTAATGTAGCATTCACAAGACCTCATGTTTTCATACCAGGTATCTACGTCCTTCGATGCTTCAGCATCTGCTTAGAAGACTGGTGTTTGATGTACCAATTCTCAATGCTTACGCCAAAATGCCACTGAAGGTAAGTTCAAGTTCAAGTAATTTATTTACAGTGGTGTGAAAAAGTGTTTGCCCCCTTCCTCATTTCCTGTTTTTTTGCATGTTTGTCACACTTAAGTGTTTCGGAACATCAAACCAATTTAAACAATAGTCAAGGACAACACAAGTAAACACAAAATGCAATTTGTAAATGAAGGTGTTTATTATTAAAGGAGAAAAAAAATCCAAACCATCATGGCCCTGTGTGAAAAAGTGATTGCCCCCTCATTAAAACATACTATAACTGTGGTTTTTAACACCTGAGTTCAATTTCTCTAGCCACACGCAGGCCTGATTATTGCCACACCTGTTCTCAATCAAGACATCACTTAATTAGGAGCTGCCTCACACAGTAAAGTCCACCAAAAGATCCTTAAAAGCTACACATCATGCCAAGATCCAAAGAAATTCAGGAATAATTAAGAAATAAAGTAATTGAGATCTATCAGTCTGGAAAGGGTTATAAAGCCATTTCCAAAGCTTTGGGAATCCAGCGAACCACAGTGAGAGCCATTATCCACAAATGGCGAAGACATGGAACAGTGGTGAACCTTACAAGGAGTGGCTGGCCGCCCAATATTACCCCAAGATCGCAGCGACGACTCATCCAAGAGGGCACAAAAGACCCCACAACAACGTCCAAAGAACTGCAGGCCTCACTTGCCTCAGTTAAGGTCAGCGTTCATGCCTCCACCATCAGAAAAAGACTGGGCAAAAATGACCTGCATGGCAGAGTTCCAAGAAGAAAACCACTGCTGAGCAAAAAGAACATTAAAGCTCGTCTCAATTTTTCCAAAACACATCTTGATGATCCCCAACACTTTTGGGAAAACATTCTGTGGACCAATGAGACAAAAGTGGAACTCTTTGGAAGGTGTGTGTCCCATTACATCTGGCGTAAAAGGAACACTGCATTTCAGAAAAAGAACATTATACCAACAGTAAAATATGGTGGTGGTAGTGTGATGGTCTGGGGCTGTTTTGCTGCGGCAGGACCTGGAAGACTTGCTGTGATAAATAGAACTATGAATTCTGCTGTCCACCAAAAGATCCTGAAGGAGAATGTCCGACCATCTGTTCGTGAACTCAAGCTGAAACGAACTTGGGTTCTGTAGCAGGACAATGATCCAAAACACACCAGCAAGTCCACCTCTGAATGGCTGAAGAAAAACAAAATGAAGACTTTGGAGTGGCCTAGCCAAAGTCCTGACCTGAATCCTATTGAGATGTTGTGGTATGACCTTAAAAAGGCCGTTCATGCTCGAAAACCCTCTAATGTAACTGAATTAGAACAATTCTGCAAAGATGAGTGGGCCAAAATTCCTCCAGAACGCTGTAAAAGACTTATTGCAAGTTATCGCAAACGCTTGTTTGCAGTTGTTGCTGCTAAGGGTGGCCCAACCAGTTATTAGGTTTAGGGGGGCAATCACTTTTTCACACAGGGCCATGATGGTTTGGATTTTTTTTCTCCTTTAATAATAAACACCTTCATTTACAAATTGCATTTTGTGTTTACTTGTGTTGTCCTTGACTATTGTTTAAATTGGTTTGATGTTCTGAAACACTTAATTGTGACAAACATGCAAAAAAACAGGAAATGAGGAAGGGGGCAAACACTTTTTCACACCACTGTATATAGCGCTTTTTACAATAGTACATTGTCACAAAGCAGCTTTACAGTACAGTGCTGTAAGCCTTTAAACTCCCAAAGAGCAAGTCCTCATCTATGTCAGTGTATTCTTGCCCTTCGATTGGAGAGTACTTTTTAGCTAATTTAAACTGATTACAGAACTCGACTTTCAGCATTAGCTTTGATGGCAATAGAAAAGGAATTCTTAGTGGTTTTTAAACTAAAAAAAAATTTGTATGGATTTTGTGTATAAATAATTAGGATTTAATCAGCATTTTTGGTGAGTGTTATTTTGCTAAATAGTATTGCGATTTTATGAAGTTTTTATATGATTTTTTTATATGAGTGTAACAGGGTGGGTACGAATAGAGATCAGAGACAGGATTTTAAAGGCTCAGGAACATTCATTCATTCATTCATTCATTCATTCATTTTCCGCTTTATCCTATATTAGGGTCGCGGTGGGGTTCCCCATGCCCATCCAGGGGAGAACGTCTCGGGCGCTGGGCAGATACACCCAGGACAGGACGCCAATCTATCGCTGGGCACACACTCACTCACACACAGACACGCACGCATACACACTCTATATGGGGCAATTTTGGAGAACTCAATTGACTTGATCCATGTTTTTGGACTGTGGGAGGAAACCGGAGAACCCGGAGGAAACCCACGCAGACACGGGGAGAACATGGAAACTCCACCCAGATGGGGATTCGAACCGGGAATCCCTAGTGCTGAGAGGCGAACGTGCTAACCACTAAGCCACCATGCCGCCCCGGCTCAGGAACAGCTTATTTAAATCTTATTTACAAATTATTAAAAATTAATTAAAACAAACGTGTATTTGTTGTGCGTGTGTTTGTTTCAGCAGCTTGTGGTTAATCTCTGCAGCTTATAAAGGTCACACATTCACATGTTCATCAAGCGGAACCGTGGCAGGTGCATTGATTAACACATGGCCACTCATTGCCACTACAGTCACGACGAGTAATCTATCTGTGATGCAATGGCTCTTTATACTGTATTTCTGCATAATAAGAAGCTTTATTACAAATAAAATAGTTATTGACAGGTGGATCGTTACTGAAATGTGTGAAATGCATTGCATTACAAATATTTATATATAATGTTTCTCCAGCTGCTGACCAATCACTATGAGCGCTGCTGGAAGTACTATTGCTTGCCTAATGGCTGGGCAAACTTTGGTGTCTCATCAGAGGAGGAGCTTCATCTGACCCGAAAACTGTTCTGGGGAATCTTTGAATCTTTGGCTCACAAGGTGGGAAACAGGAACTTTACGCTCAGGCTTCACTTAAACTCAGCACAAAGTCCCCATTACTGTAAATTCTTGTAGTGAAAGAAATGATGTTTTCTTCTGTTTGCAGAAATATGATGCAGAACTCTTTAAAATCGCGATGCCTTGTATCTGTGCCATAGCTGGTGCCATACCCCCTGATTACGTGGATGCCAGCTACTCTTCCAAAACAGAAAAGAAGGCTTCTGTTGATGCTGAGGGCAACTTTGATCCCAAACCTGTGGACACCACCAAGTATATCTATCATTATAATAATGAGGATAGGGATGATCATTAATAGTCTTTATAAAATGGGTAGTTCTTGCCTTATTGCTTTCATTTCTCAGTGCTTTATTCACAGTTTATAGTAAAATAATCAAAAGACCAATAATACAACAGAACAGTGACAGTCACAGGTTCATTCATTCATTCATTATCTCCCGCTTTATCCTCTATTAGGGTCGCGGTGGGGTTCCCCATGCCCATCCAGGGGAGAACGTCTCGGGCGCTGGGCAGATAGACCCAGGACAGGGCGCCAATCTATCGCTGGGCACACACACACACACACACACATACACACTCACAGAACTCAATTTGATACTGTGGGAGGAAATAGAACCCAGAGGAAACCCACGCGGACACAGAAATGGACCAGATGGGGATACGGGAATCCCTACTGAGAGGCGAACTGTGCCACCGTGCCGCCCAGTCACAGGTTATTATAGTAAAATAAATAAGGCATGAGGGAGTGCATTATTGTGAGGTATAATCTTCTCTTGTGCCCAGCGATGGATTGGCGCCCTGTCCTGGGTCTATCTGCCCAGCGCCCGAGATGTTCTCCCCTGGATGGGCATGGGGAACCCCACCGTGACCCTAATAGAGGATAAAGCGGGAGATAATGAATGAATGAATAATCTTCTCTTATGCCTTATTGCTTTTATAAAACTGTTACAATCACTTTAATAAAAAAAAAAATTGGTTTGATTCATAAATTGAAAGCAAAATCGGTAATAAACCATTCTTTTGTGATGTAATGTAATGTAGTTGATCATAATGAATACTGATCGCTGAGTAACGATTTCTACATTGATTAAATACCACCGTCTAGTGGCCAATTTACAGGCCGCAGTTGATAAAACACATCAGGAAAATAATGTATAATCACGCAGGTTCTCCATGCCCATCCAGGGGAGAATGTTTCGGGCAATGGGCAGATACACCCAGGACAGGGAGCCAATTTATCATTGGGCACAAACACACTCAAACACACTATATGGGGTAATTTAATGCAGCCAATTTAACTTGAAACCATGTTTTTGGTCTGTTAGAGGAAGCCTATGTGGACACGGGGCAAACATGAAAACTTTAACCAGGTTAGGATCATGCTGGACCTTACGTTGTTTAAAAAAAAAAAAAAAACGGATTAAATAATGATCAGGTTTGATAATTCTACAGTGTTTCTGTTTTTCCCGGTTCGAATCCCCATCTGGGTGGAGTTTCCATGTTCTCCCCGTGTCCGCGTGGGTTTCCTCAGGGTTCTCCGGTTTCCTCCCACAGTCCAAAAACATGGATCAAGTTGATTGAGTTCTCTAAATTGCCCCATATAGAGTGTGTTTGAGTGTGTGAGTGTATACCCAGCGATGGATTGGCGCCCTGTCCTGGGAGTATCTGCCCAGCGCCCAAGATGTTCTCCCCTGGATGGGCATGGGGAACCCCACCGCGATCCTAATAGAGGATAAAGCGATTGAGGATAAAGTGCTGGGGATCCAGGTTGGAATACCAATTTGGTGGAGTTTCCATGGTCTTCCCGTGTCCACGTCAGTTTGTTCTTTATTCTCCAGTTCTCCAGTCCAAAAACATTGATTCAAGGTAAAATTGAATGCTCTAAAGTGCCCCATATAGTGTGTGAGTGTGTAACTAAGTGTACCCAGCAATAGACTGGCACCCTGTCCGGGGTTATCTACCCAGCGCCCTAAAATGTTTTCCCCTGGATGGGCATGGGTAACTCCCCTGCAACTCTAGTAGAGGATTAAGTAGAAGATAACGAATGAATGAACGAATGAATAAATGAGACATTTAAACAGATCTTTACATTAGATTTAAAAACATTTACCAAGCCTGAATTTCTGATTTGTGTATATGAGTATAGTCCTTATTCTAATGGAGTCATGTGTTTTTGTGATTGTGCATCATTTCTGTGTAGCACCATCATTCCTGAGAAGCTGGATGGCTTCATTAACAGATATGCAGAATACACACATGATAAATGGGCCTTTGAGAAGGTGAGTAGGGGGAGGTAGCAGTGTGGGGTTGGGCTGTCAGTGGAAAAGTTGAGTGTTTGATTCCTGAGTCCATCAAATAACACAACCATTAAGTTGTGTACCTGCCATTTACTTTGGGTGAAACCATGAGCAAAATTGCATTATGTAAAGAAATGTGCCACACCCGCCATGGTCTATACAAATCAGAAGATATTAATAATGTTGTTACCGGTCGTCCGTTCTTCCCCGGAAGAGGGCGGCTACGCGGAGTAAATGCGTACAACCGCTCGCGCCTAGTGAGCGCTTCCCGGGTACCGACCACGCGGGGAATAATGCGTGCGTCGGTCCACGGAACGCTCCCACGAATACGACCTGCGCGGAGAAGGTGCGCAGCGCCGTACCGTGGTTGAACGCGGAAGGAGAGAGAGACACCGGGATAAAATCCAAAACTAGAATTTATTAAAACGTGGTAACGGGACACCAACAAAAAGGGGGGAAAAAACGAACAAAGTAACATTTGGGTAGTAAAACCACAAACAAAGACGTGCGACGAACCGATGGAAAACGGAAACTAAATAACAAACCAACTAAACACGTGCACAGAAACAAACCAATCACCCAGCTAAAGCAATGAAGGACCCAAACGAGTGACAAATGTAACTTGGTACTGGAGCCTATCCCTTTGATTAATCAGATCACTGTCATTTTGTGTGTCTGATGATTCTTTAGATCCAGAACAACTGGACATTTGGAGAAGTCATGGATGAAAATGCTAAGACACATCCCATGCTCAGACCTTATAAAACATTTTCAGAGAAGGTATAAGTAGTGTGTGTGTGTTTAAGTGTGTGTAAGCTCAATTTATCACTGCTCTGTGATCCAGGATTGTCTGTTGTTCTGCAGGATAAAGAAATTTACCGCTGGCCCATTAAAGAGTCTGTAAAAGCCATGATTGCTTGGGAGTGGACACTGGATAAAGCAAGAGATGCTGAGGAGGACAAGGGAGAGAAGAAAGCTCCTCGTAAAATCTCCCAGACTGCACAGGTAACTACTGTATCAACTCTAACGCTAATGATGATGCTCACCTTGTGGAAACAAACTGTTTGACTGTGAGCTTTTGTTTAAACCGCTGTGCTCTGTGTTCTCAAGGCAACATACGACCCCAGCCACGGCTACAACCCTCAGCCGATCGACGTGTCGGGCATGACGCTGTCCAGAGAGCTGCAGGTACAGCAGATCCTGGATGCACATGTTTAAGCACTGTGTTCACTGTTATACACTGTTCAAGTGATTTTATTTGTCATTCTTACATTATAAAGTGCTGTACATTATACAGTGGAATGAAACAACGTTCTCCAGGAACAAGGTGCTACACAGAACAACAACTACACAACCCAACATTAAGTGCTTGTGCCCATAGCTTGTGCAAAACAAGATTTACAAATAAATGCAAAACAGTATACGGGACAATAAACATTAAAGAGAGGGAACAGGAGCGGCACGGTGGCTTAGTGGTTATACGTTCGCCTCTCAGCGCTAGGGATTCCCGGTTGGAATCCGCGTCTGGGAGGAGTTTCCATGTTCTCCCCGTGTCCGCGTGGGTTTCCTCCGGGTTCCCCGGTTTCCTCCCACAGTCCAAAAACATGGATCAAGTCAATTGAGTTCTCGAAATTGCCCCATATGGAGTGTGTATGTGTGAGTGAGTGTGTGCCCAGTGATAGATTGGCGCCCTATGCTGGGTGTATCTGCCCAGCACCCGAAACGTTCTCCTCTGGATGGGCATGGGGAACCCCACTGCGACCCTAATATAGGATAAAGCGGAAGATAATGGATGGATGGATGGATGGAGTGGGAACAGTGCAGGTGGCCCCCTAGTGGTGCGAGCCACAAGATGCAAAAATATGACCAAGGTTATAAATGTAAACGTTCTCTGTTCTCCCCTCTCCAGTCCATGGCAGAGCAGCTGGCTGAGAACTACCACAACACCTGGGGTCGCAAAAAGAAAATGGAACTGCAGGCCAAGGGTTTGTTTCAGTTCCATACAGCATTAGCACACTCTGATTTCTTCATTTACATTTAGTCATCAAAGTGAGCTTTTACCCAAAACGACTTACAAATGAGAGAACACCACGAGTCAGTAGTTAAAGAAAAAACAGCTTCACTGTAGAATAATCAAACCTGGCAAGTGTTTGAGGAAGGACATATTTTGTGATGTCTTTTTTAAAGATGCTAAGTGACTCAGAAATGCCTTACAGACAGAGTTCCACTATTTAGCAGTGATGAAAAATACGGAGTGAGAATCAGCACCACGGGCGGCACGGTGGCTTAGTGGTTAGCACGTTCGCCTCTCAGCGCTAGGGATTCCCGGTTCGAATCCCTATCTGGGTGGAGTTTCCATGTTCTCCCCATGTCCGCGTGGGTTTCCTCCGGGTTCTCCGGTTTCCTCCCACAGTCCAAAAACATGGATCAAGTTAATTGAGTTCTCGAAATTGCCCCATATAGAGTGTGTTTGAGTGTGTGAGTGTGTACCCAGCGATGGATTGGCACCCTGTCCTGGGTGTATCTGCCCAGCGCCCGAGACGTTCTCCCCTGGATGGGCATGGGGAACCCCACCGCGACTGTAATAGAGGATAAAGCGGATGATAATGAATGAATGAATGGAATGAATCAGCACCACAGAGAGAATCACCAGGCGACATTCATCAATAGAGTGCAATGAAGGAGTTGGAGTGTATTTTGTAAATATAGAGTGAAGGTAAGAGGGGGCAGATCCAGAGATTGTCCTGTAGGACAGAGTCAGTGTCTTGTAATGAATGCCGCAGCTACAGGGAGCCAATGGAGAGAGAGGAGAGGTGGAGTGACAGGAGTTTGCTTGGGTCCGCTGATTGTTCAAGCTGGGAGAACGGCAAGCAATGCATTACATTAGTTGAGCCAGAATAGGATGACTAACAACCAAGTAGCATGTTTCCTGCAGATTCATTCTGTAGAACATCAGAAAGGTCAGACCTTACTTAAGTAAACAACCTACATGATTAAGGTTTAAACTGTGATACTGCTTCTCGCTCCTTATGACTGAAATCAGGAGGCGGTACTCACCCTCTGCTTGTGCCTTATGACACGTTAACGGCTAAAGAGAAAGCTCGAGACAGAGAGAAAGCACACGAGCTGCTCAGATTTCTCCAGCTGAACGGATATGCAGTGACCAGGTAACGACTCTCAAACAATATCTGTAGTAATGACTGCTACTCTGTCTAATAGAATCTGAGGCTCAGTGTGTGTGTGTGTGTTTGTGTGTGTGTGTGTGTGTGTGTGTGTGTGTGTGTGTGTGTGTGTGTGTGTGTGTGTGTGTGTAGGGGGCTGAAGGACATGGAAAGTGACATCTCCTCCATTGAGAAGCGCTTTGCTTATGGTTTCTTACAGAAGCTGCTAAAGTGGATGGACATTGCTCAGGAGTTTATTGCTCATCTTGGTATATACACTTTACAATCTCCTACATCAGTGGTGACCCAGACAACATAAACTCAGCCGTGCATGTTCACTTACAACTTTATTTAATATAGGACAGTAGAATTTACAGAGATCCTCAACATCAGCAACCGTTTTAACACTGTAAAATCCTTTATGCTGTTCAAACCTTAGCCTGTACGTGGAGTGAAATCTATCAGCCTTCTTTCTTCATTCATTCATTATCTCCCGCTTTATCCACTATTAGGGTCGCGGTGGGGTTCCCCATGCCCATCCAGGGGAGAACGTCTCGGGCACTGGGCAGATCCATCCATCCATCCATCGCCAATCCATCGCTGGGCACACTCACTCACATAGACACACTCTATATGGGGCAATTTTGAGAATTCAATTGACTTGATCCATGTTTTTGGACTGCGGGAGGAAACCAGAGAACCCGGAGGAAACCCACGCAGACACGGGGAGAACATGGAAACTCCACCCAGATGGGGATTCGAACCGGGAATCCCTAGCGCTGAGAGGCGAACGTGCTAACCACTAAGCCACCGTGCCGCCCGCCTTCTTTATACTATTTTAACAAGGTTTTTGTCCATCCATCCATCCATCCATCCATTATCTTCCGCTTTATCCTCTATTAGGGTCGCGGGGGGGTTCCCCATGCCCATCCAGGGGAGAACGTTTTGGGCGCTGGGCAGATACACTCAGGACAGGGCGCCAATCTATCGCTGGGCACACACTCACTCACACAGACACTCACACAGACACACTCTATATGGGGCAATTTGGAGAATTCAATTGACTTGATCCATGTTTTTGGACTGTGGGAGGAAACCGGAGAACCCGGAGGAAACCCACGCAGACACGGGAGAACATAGAAATTCCACCCAGATGGGGATTCGAACCGGGAATCCCTAGCGCTGAGAGGTGAACGTGCTAACCACTAAGCCACCGTGCCGCCCATGATTATGATGTTATGATATAATAATTTTCCCCTGAGGGGTGGCACAGTGTCTTAGTGGTTCGCACGTCCACCACTCAGTGCTGGGGATCCAGGTTCGAATATGAATTTGGGTGGTTTCCATGTTCTCCCCGTGTCCTCCTGGGTTTCCAGGATTCAAGGTAAATTGAATGCGCTAAATTGTCCCATATAGAGTGTGTATGAGTGAGTGTGCCCATCAATAGATTGGTGCCTTGTCCTGGATGTATCTAACCAGGGCCTGAAACGTTCTTCCCTGTGTGCCCCCCCCCCCCCACCCCCGAAACATTCTTCCTTGGATGGGCCACCCCCCCCCCCGACCCTAGTAGAGTATTAAGCAGAAGATAATGAATGAACAATTCTTCCATGGGGAGAGATTTGTATAAATGAACTAATCTCACTATGTTAATTTTCTGTTACTCGAATAAAAATGTTTTTAATCCAATAAAAACTTTTTTGTAAAATGTCTATACATCATCAATAGTATTCAGTAATACTATATATATATATATATATATATATATATATATATATATATATATATATATATATATATATATATATATATATATACTATAATACTATATATAATATAATAGTAATGTACATTTTGGAGAACATGTTGGGTTCTTCATTTAAATGTGTGATAAAAAAATGGTTTAAACTAAGATGTACATATAATTATGTCACACATATGTTTGTGTGTGTGTGTGTGTGTGTGTGTGTGTGTGTGTGTGTGTGTCTACAGAGGCGGTGGTTAGCAGTGGGCGTGTGGAGAAATCACCTCATGAGCAGGAGATCAAGTTTTTTGCGAAGGTGAGAACTGTGAGGACTTAAACCCCACAGAGTGCAACCTGAATGAGTTCAATGAGTTCAGGATGAATGTACTGAATGTACTGATGATCCTAGGTTTTCATTCTTGCAGATTCTTTTGCCTCTGATTAATCAGTACTTTAAGAACCACTGTCTTTACTTCTTATCTACACCTGCTAAAATCCTGGGCAGTGGGGGACATGCCTCAAACAAAGAGAAAGAAATGATTGCCAGGTAAATGCATGGTTTATTCCAAGATGATTTGTGATGTGTTTAATGTTTCCTTCCAAACTGTACTCTTTTTTTTATTTCCTTCAATTCACCCTCCTCATTTTCTCCTGCTTTTGATTGGCTGCTGTAGTATCTTCTGTAAAATGTCAGCTTTGGTGAGACACAGAGTTTTTCTCTTTGGTAAGATTTTATTTTACTGTTTAAATACTCATTTCTAGAGGAACTATTCATCGAATTAAACTTTGTGGATGTTTTGAATATTGACGTCACTCGCTAAACCTTTAATACCAGTTTATTGACGATTTTGCATTTTAATAAACACATTTATGAACCGGGCGGCACGGTGGCTTAGTGGTTAGCACGTTCTCCTTTCAGCGCTAGGGATTCCCGGTTCGAATCCCCATCTGGGTGGAGTTTCCATGTTCTCCCCGTGTCTGCGTGGGTTTCCTCCGGGTTCTCCGGTTTCCTCCCACAGTCCAAAAACATGGATCAAGTCAATTGAATTCTCAAAAATTGCCCCATATAGAGTGTGTCTGTGTAAGTGAGTGTGTGCCCAGCCTGGCGCCCTGTACTGGGTCTGTCTGCCCAGCGCCCGAGATGTTCTCCCCTGGATGGGCATGGGGAACCCCACCGCGACCCTAATAGAGGATAAAGCGGGAGATAATGAATGAAATGTACATTTATGAACCAAACCTTGTTTTTTTTATCATAGTATGTTTGTAACCATTTTATAATAATAAAGCAATAAAGCACTTGTGGTTGCCTACGCTATGCATAATCTGATTGGCTAAGCCGTTTTTCCAGCCGTGACATTATTGACAATAATGCACATCAATAACCGCTTCACATTTGTATATCACGCATTGATTAAATATATTATTTTCCAGATGATTTTTAGAAAGTGTGTTCTGGAATTTGGCCACTAGATGGCAGTATTTGATTGTTAGAAATGGATTCCTGCTAGTCTGCTATCATCTCCCACTTTATCCCCATGCCCATCCAGGGGAGAACGTCTCGGGAGCTGGGCAGATAGACCCAGGACAGGGCGCCAATCCATCGCTGGGCACACACTCACTCACACAAACACACTCTATATGGGGCAATTTTGAGAATTCAATTGACTTGATCCATGTTTTTGGACTGTGGGAGGATACCGGAGAACCCGGAGGAAACCCACGCAGACACGGGGAGAACATGGAAACTCCACCCAGATGGGGATTCGAACCAGGAATCCTTAGCGCTGAGAGGCGAACGTGCTAACCACTAAGCCACCGTGCCGCTAGTCTGCTATGAGCGTTCACTTTAAAACCAGACCACATTACTTAGAACAGTTTACCTTTTTCCTGTGATTTATTCACAATAATGCATGTCCTCTCATGTATTATTGCTTTATTATTATCTTTTTATTTTACTTTTAAATTACAATTTCTAAGTTACATGTTTTTTTCTATGTTTTGTGTTTGTGTTGTTGTGTGTGTGTGTGTGTGTGTGTGTGTGTGTGTTTACTGCCTTAGGCACCGATGCACCTGCCATTGTAAACTGTCTCCATATCCTCGCCCGCTCCCTCGATGCCAGGTTCCTTATTCCACTTGTTACATTTTATACATTTTATTTATATTAATCATACTGCTGACCTCCACAGCATGTTTGTTTCTGCAGGTTTCTCATGTGTCAAATGATGTTTCCTTGTACTTTCTATAAATCCTGATAACCTGCTGGTTCTGGTGCTGGTTTTGACAGAACAGTGATGAAATCTGGACCTGAGATTGTCAAGGCTGGCCTGAGATCTTTCTTTGAGAGTGCAGCTGATGACATTGAAAAGATGGTGGAGAACCTGAAGCTGGGAAAAGTTTCCAAAGGAAACCAGGTACAAGTTTTTTTTTTCAATCCAGGTACAAGTTTTTTTTCAATCACTCACAGAACACCCCCCGACACACACTCACACACATAGTACGGTTGAGGTTAACCTTAGCTATACTAACACATGAACAGGCTTCTGATACACTTTAAGATATTCAGCAAAATTTAGTACTGAATCAGGTATGATAAGCAGGTTGTAGCTGTTTATATATGTACTTGTGTGTGTGCGTGTGTGTGTGTGTGTGTGTGTGTGTGTGGCATGGTGGTATTTAGCCAGTGAAAGGTGTTTCTCAGAACATTAACTACACCACCGTGGCTCTGCTGCCCGTCCTCACCTCTCTGTTCGATCACATCGCCCAGCACCAGTTTGGAGACGACGTCATACGTAAGGTTTTACATACTTTAGACTTGTTCGTTAGTGTGCTACATCCCACATTTCACCCCTAAATATAATCATGTGTTTATCATTCACATCACAAAGTGGACGACCTCCAAATGTCCTGCTACAGAATCATGTGCAGCATCTACTCTCTGGGAACTGTCAAAACCCCTCACGCTGAAAGGTCGGAACTGTGTGTGTTTCTGCTGGGTCTGTTGTTCTTGTGTTCAGTTGGATATCTTATGATAAACTGGTGTAATGTGTTTATAACTCAGACACAGACCTGCGCTGGGAGAATGTTTAGCTCATCTTGCTGCTGCGATGCCTGTAGCTTATCTGGAACCTCTGCTGAATGAGTTCAATGCTTTCTCCGTTTACACCACCAAAACCCCCAGAGAGAGAGCCAGTACGTTCCTACTTGCCATTCATCTGATCTGTTAACCCTGTGGGGGACCAACACGTATTTCATTTCCCTTTCTCTCTCACTGTCTCAGTTCTAGGTCTTCCTAACGAGGTGCAGGAGTTGTGTTTGGACATTCCGGAGCTGGACGTGTTGTTAAAAGAGATTGGACACTTAGCAGAGTCTGGTGCCCGCTACACCGAGATGCCCCATGTTATTGAAGTCACGCTGCCTATGCTGTGTAACTATTTGCCACGCTGGTGGGAGAGAGGGGTTGAGAACCACCCTGAGTTGGAGAACAAACTTTGCACTGCTGTAACCTCTGACCAGCTCAATCAGCTCCTGGGCAGCATTATGAAAATTGTTGTAAACAACCTCGGTATTGATGAAGCTCCATGGATGAAGAGATTGGCAGGTGAACTTCAGAACAGCAAATGCCTCACTCTGAGAGTCAGAACACTGAGAACATGAGTTTACAGATGTGTTTGTGTTGCAGTGTTCTCTCAGCCCATTGTGAGCAGAGCAAAGTCTGAGATGCTGAAGTCCCACTTTATCCCCATGATGGAGAAGCTGAAGAAGCGCACAGCAAAGGTGGTTGCTGAGGAGGAGCACTTGCGCATGGAGGGTAAATCAGAGGGAGATGAGGAGGAAGGAACCATACGGGATGAGTTTGCTGTTCTGTGCAGAGATCTTTATGCTCTCTACCCTCTCCTCATCCGCTACATCGATAACAACCGGTAATCCCACCTCACAGCACACTGATATACACTGTTGACTGCCAATCGGTCCTGCAGCTTCTGTTGAATATCAAGGATTCAAGGGGGTTTATTTGTCATTCACATCACACGCGGACACGAGATGGAATGAAATTACCGTCTCACTGTCCCAGTTTCACCCAAGCAATTTTTAAAAAGTTTTAATATGAAGTTTTCAATATATTTTTTAATACAAAATATAGCAGCAAAAACTATATTAAAATAGGTATATGTAAATTTCTATGAAGTAGCAATAAAATATTGTAGCATATCGAATAAAATATCGAGCACTTGGAGAAAAATGTTACCGATTGTCCGTTCTTCCCCGGAGGAGGGCGGCTAACGCGGAGGTGTTGCGTTCAGCCGCTCGCGCCTAATGAGCGCTCCCCGGTTACCGACCACGCGGGGAAGAATGCGTGCGTGGGTCCGAGGAAGCACTCCCACGAGTTACGACCTGCACGGAGAAGATGTGCAGCGCCGTAACGTGGTTGAACGCGGGAGGAGAGTCCAGAAAAACACCGGGATAAAATCCAAAATAGAATTTATTAAAAATTAGTGACGGGACACCAACAGAAAGGGGGAACAAACGAAACAAAGTAACATAGGGTATGAAAAAACCACAAACAAAGACGTGCGCCAAAGAGAAGGAAAACTCAGAATAAATACAAAAGGAACTAAACATGTGAACAAAACAAACCAATCACCCAACTAAAACAATTAAGGACCAAACGAGGGACAGGTGCCATAGGCACCTGTGACAAAAAATCAATGCTATCAGACTTCTCTGCTTTGTTGTTCAGTTTTTCCTTAGTATAAATATAGTTTGTAAATGAGGGTTAAATAATTTATGTTTGGACAGCCTCTTTCTTTCCCATGTTCATAATTTTACTCATTTTGTCACAGGCTCCAAACACTTTAGAATTCTTATCACTGATGCAACACTAAAGCTTTTAAGGAACCATACAAGAGTCATATACCAATCACACTTAAGGCTTGCCTATGGTTAAGTCAAATTCCTAGGTATGAAGCACACTGTTATTCTTCAATGAAAAATAATTAATTCATTCATTCATTACCTCCCGCTTTATCCTCTATTAGGGTCGCGGTGGGGTTCCCCATGCCCATCCAGGGGAGAACATCTCGGCCGCTGGGCAGATAGACCCAGGACAGGGCGCCAATCCATCGCTGGGCACACACTCACTCACAAAGACACACTCTATATGGGGCAATTTTGAGAATTCAATTGACTTGATCCATGTTTTTGGACTGTGGGAGGAAACCGGAGAACCCGGAGGAAACCCACGCAGACACGGGAAGAACATGGAAACTCCACCCAGATGGGGATTCGAACCGGGAATCCCTAGCGCTGAGAGGCGAACGTGCTAACCACTAAGCCACCGTGCCGCCCCACTAAAAAAAAAAATAAAAATAAAAAAAATACAATAAATAATCCATCCATCCATTATCTTCCGCTTTATCCTCTACTAGGGTAACGGGGAGTGTGTGTGTGTGTGGGGGGGGGGGGTTCCAGAGGAGAATGTTTCGGGTGCTGGGCAGATGCACCCAGGACAGGATGCTAATCTATCACTGGGCACACATTCACTCACACAGACACACACAAACACACACTATATGGGGTTATTTGGAGAATTCAATTGACCTTTTTTTTGGACTGTGGGAGGAAACCGGTGAACCCTTAGGAAACCCATGCAGACATGGGGAGTACATGGAAACGCCATCCAGATTGAGGGGCGAATGTGCTAACCACCTAGCCACTGTGCTGCCCACACAGAATAATGAGTCAAAAATCTCAAAATATAAAACATACCCATTTTTATATTCTGTCTGATTGAGTGGTGCAGTGGGTTCGTACCTCACAGCAAGAAGGTCCTATGTTCAGTTGGCAAAAATTGTAGCCAAGGCCTCCTCTGTGTGGAGCTTACATGTCCTCCCTATGTCTTTTTGCATTTCCTTATAAAGTATATAGGTGTGTGTCTGTTTGTCATCCCTGTGATGGGTTAGTGACTTGTCCAAAGTGTAACCTCACCTTTTACTCAGTGAGTTTTTGGTCATCAGTCTCATTCTTATGTAAGGTCTCAGAACTAAGCAGCTAAAGGTTTTAAATGATTTATATTGTTCGTATTGATTAGATACTGAAGATCAAATGTCCTTATGATTTGGATTTATCTTATGAACATCGTGTGTATGTGCACTGCCACTACGTACTCGATTGGATCCAGTACACATGTAAGTGTTGTAAGTGAGTGTTTCAAATAGGAGGGGAAACAGAAAGACAAAGTAAGGGAAGGGACAGTAGCCTGACTGCCACAACATTAACCTGAACTAAATGTAATAATAATAAATAGAGTAGGTGCAATATAGTTAAAATCATTTTTGCAGGACTTTTTGATATGTTTTATATATATTTATATTATATATATATATATATATATATATATATATATATATATATATATATATATATATATATATAGTGTATATCTATACAGTGTCTATCTATCTATCTATCTGTCTATCTATCTGTCTATCTATCTATCTATCTATCTATCTATCTATCTATCTATCTATCTATCTATCTATCTATCTCTATACATACATACATACATACATACATACATACATACATACATACATACATACATACATACATACATACATACATACGGTGGCTTAGTGGTGAGCACGTTCGCCTCTCAGCGCTAGGGATTCCCGGTTCGAATCCCCATCTGGGTGGAGTTTCCATGTTCTCCCCGTGTCTGCGTGGGTTTTCTTCCGGGTTCTCTGGTTTCCTCCCACAGTCCAAAAACATGGATCAAGTGAATTGAATTCTCAAAATTGCCCCATATAGAGTGTGTTTGTGTGAGTCAGTGTGTGCCCAGCGATAGATTGGCGCCCTGTCCTGGGTCTATCTGCCCAGCGCCCGAGACGTTCTCCCCTGGATGGGCATGGGGAACCCCACCGCGACCCTAATAGAGGTTAAAGCGGGAGATAATGAATGAATTATATATATATATATATTAGTTTGTGTGTACTGTTATGATACTGCTACTAAAATCTGTGTGTGTGTGTGTGTGGTTGGCAGAGCACGGTGGCTGACCTGCCCTGACCCTGATGCTGAGGAACTCTTTCGCATAGTGGGAGAGATCTTCATCTTCTGGTCTAAATCCCATGTAAGAATGATGTTTTATTAAATCCTTATGATTCATGGACTGGTAAAGATTTCAGTGTAAGCGAGTCAGTGATGGAGGGAGTGAGAGAGAGACTGAGAGATGCTATTTAAATATTACTGTAGACAGTATCTGTGTTCATCTGCTTTTGATGTCTACAGCTGTAAATCATATCTGTACTGGTTGCAGAATTTTAAGCGTGAGGAGCAGAACTTTGTGGTGCTGAATGAAATCAATAACATGTCTTTTCTCACCGCTGACAGCAAGAGCAAGATGAGCAAAGTAAGTACAACATTTTCTTATAGCAGATAAAAAAAATACAATCTGTCTTATTCATAAAGTCCCACCGGTGGAAGTTCCGCAGTGCTGCACCATAAAGCCTCCACCTTTTTGCAGGTACAGCACTTTGTGCATCTTTAAGAGTTAATAAGGGCACAATGACATCACTGGGTGCAAAACCCTTAGACACTTGTAGCACAACATTGAAATGGGTCATAATCTCAGACCCTGATCAATCATCTTCTATTTAACCACATACACTGATGTGTAAAGAACCTTCTGAATTATTATGGTAATAAGTCTGTGGGTCTCCTTTATTTAATTAGAGTTTCATTCTGGATTCAAAATAAGTGAATTATATGATAGTTATGTGATACTTATGTGATACTATATGATGCAGTTCAAATATTTTTGCCTGAATATTCGCCTGTGATGTTTAAATCATTTTAACGGTGTTCTCTTTGATTTTTTGATCATTTGTGATGAATAAAAACTTTCTAAATTCATTTCGAACAGATTAGGGGTAGGGGTAGTTTTTAGTTCCTCATGGTTCTTGTTATTTTAAACAGCTTCTGCCTGAGGTGAAGTGATGATTTGTAACTCAGTCTCAAAGCATTTCTCCTGTGACATGATCAGTACGTTGCTGAATGTTTTTTTAATGTTGTGTACTGTAAAAAAAAAAGCATTGAATGAACCCAGCAGCAGAGAGCCTCATCCACCCTCCCAGCATCTGCCGGTACAGTGTGCAGGTAGTGAGCAGGTGTATACCGTGTGTCTCTGATGTCTTTGCCGGTGCGCGACTGACTGCTGCATCTGGTCTGAGTCCTGAAGTCCTCTATCTTGTTAATGTTCTTTTTTCTCTGGTTCTTCTGTGTCTCTGTGTCGGACGTGGACGTTGGCGTGTGATTTCTAGGCCGGCGACGCTGAGGTTAGATTCTCTCTCTGCACGCCGCATGGCACCCCATCGAGTGGGGACTGTTTTTGTTTTGTTATTTTCATCAAACCCCAGCACACTGGCAATAAAATGCACCGAAACATAAATCCAGAGCTTGGGAGGAAATTGGAATCTGCTTGCCGGGGCCAATAACGGTGCAATAACGGCAGTCCTGCCAGTGTGCGAACGCGGGGGGGGGGGGGGGGTGCGGGTGCCGAGGTGTTTGATGAAACTGTGTGTCGTCGAGTCAGCTTGAGTAGAGTGGACTTCGCTCAGGATGGGGATCTACACTTTCAGAAGTAATCCGTGGTTCTGGCGGAGGCTGGTTGGTGTGGTGCCGGTAGTGTTTCAGTCGAGCCGGTTCAGGATCATTAAGGTTCAGCTCTGATCTGGCTCAACTGAAGCAGGCTTGATCTGATTGGTGGGCTGGTTAGTCTTTTGATTTTGGATTGCAGTACCGCTTTCTTGACCCAGTTCTCTTGTTTACTTTAGTTCTCATTCTAATAATAACGCCGCTATTAATCTCCTGCAGGGTCTCTCCCCATCCTTGCCCTTTTAACCCATGACCCCTAATGCAATCAAGATTAACTGATTGGAAATGGGATTGTGGAAGAAAAGGGATGATGCTTCTTAAAATCTTTCTAATCAGCCTTTCACTAATGCAATCAGTGTGTAAAAGTAAAACTTCAAGTCAAGTCCAGTCAAGTCAAGTCAAGTCAAGTTTATTCTTCACATGCATAGTTATACACAGTGAAATGCTTGTACGAACCTAGGAAAGTCGCGACGGCAGCCGAACACAGCGGCGCTATCGTCAGAAATAGGCAGAAAAAGTGATACATCAAGAGAATAGGTGATTAAAAACAACCCTGTTTACGCTATGCTTTAATAAGCACAGGTTGGGGGCCCGAAAAAAACCACCTTTTAGCACACAAGCAAATACAAACATAAAGACATGGACAGGAAGAAGCTGTAGGAGACGTGTCCATAAGGTATTGGAAAGGAGGGGCAGTCCATAGGAGAGCAGGGTAGAGCAGTTCATCAGGAAACCATAGCAACAGTTCTTCTGGAGGAATTTCAGTAGCAGCTCTTCCAAGGTCTCCACCAAGGCTGAGGCTGATAAGGAAGCCAAAAGCAGATAAGACTCAGTTTATTTTGGTGACTGTTCGCAGCCATTTTAGCAGCTCGAAACAGCTCGTGAATTCCTGATCGCCAACTCATCATTCGTAAAACTTCTGACAGATAATGTTGGAAATGTTCCAGCACAGCGCTCTAATGTCTTCCACTTCAGGCCGTTCACACTTTTCTCATCGCTTCTATTCACTACCATCGGGAGGAAAACACTTACACAGATGTGCACCTCTGTACCTGACCCCATTTCCTGACTCCACCCCCCTTTCAGAGACGATGCCCTGAACCACATGCCACATAATCTGATCCTTCATAACATTTGGACTCAGTTTACCTGTCTGTTACCATAAACATCCAGTTCTTTAGTTTGCAGCCGGGATTATCTTCAAAAAATCTGTTCTGCAAAAGTACAAGACATTAATTAATTCATTCATTATCTTATCCCTCTCTTAAGGTTAAATATTTCTGGCACTGGCCGATACACCCAGGACAGGGCACCGATCTATCGTTGAACACACTCACTCATACAGACACAAACACACTATATATGGGGCAATTTAGAGTATTCATTTACCTTGAATCCATGTTATTGGACAATGGGGAGCCATGTGGACACAGGTTTTTTTTAAATAAAGACTTTATGACTAAATTAGGGCGGCGCTGTGGCTTAGTGGTTAGCACATTTGCCTCAGTGCTGGGGATCCAGGTTTGAATCCTGATCTGGGTGGAGTTTCCATGTTCTCTCCATGTCCACGTGGGTTTCCTCTGGGTTCTCCAGTTTCCTCCTCCCACAGTCTAAAAACACGGATTCAAATTTGTTACTTCTAATTGCCCCCATGTTTAATGTGTGATTTATTTGAGTGTGTGTGTGTGTGTGTGTGTGTGTGTGTGTGTGTGTGTGTGTGTGTTTGTGTGTCTATGTGTATGTGTGTGCTCAGCCATAGATTCTATGAGTAAATAAATTCTGGGCGGTGTTAGGATCCCACAGTGTTTACCTGGGTATATATCCGTTACGTCTAGTTACCGCCCCTTAACTGCTTAAGCCAATCACAAATTACCGCCCTAGGTTTTAAATCAGCCAATCCCAGCCCAGTATTTTCCTAGTGGCGGGAAACTCATAAGTCCTTTGTCTTTCGGCCATATTGGGACTCTCATTATGTGTAATAAGAAATTTTAAATTTCTGACAGCGGCATGGTGGCTTAGTGCTAAGCACGTTTGGTTCTCAGTGCTGGAGATCCAGGTTTGAATCCCGATCTGGGTGGAGTTTCCTTTCCTTCCTAATGTCCGTGTGGTTCTCCACTTTCCTCCCACATTCCAAAAATATGAATTCAAGGTAAATTGGATGCTCTGAATTGCCCCCATATAGAGTGTGTGTGTCTTTGTAAGTGAGTATGCCCAGCGATAGATTGGTGCACTGTCCTGGGTGTATCTGCCCAGCGCTTGAAACATTCTCTCCTGGAGGGGCATGAGGAACCCCCCCCACGACCCTAATATAGTACTAAGCGGAAGATAATAAGAAAATGAGTAAATTCATCCTTCTAAACATATTTTATGTAAATACATCAGATAGCAGAATATATACAGTATTAGCTTCTTTATTAAAACATATGAAGGATTAAACATGGTGCTGTATATTTGGTACTCTTCTGACTTGTGTGTTGTGAGACGTCTGTCCCGTGTTCACTCTGCATCACCTGCACTGCTTTCCTGTGAGAACTGCACTGCATGTCTGCTTATTGCACCTCTGTCTGTATGCATGCTTCTTCTTCTATAAGATAAATCTATAAACATCACGATAATGAGGTCCTGCTGTCCTCCTCTCCTCTCCTGCATTCATCCCTGTGGTAAATGATATAAAGTGCTTTCCAGTCCCTCCCATTAATGAATCTAATTATTAAACTCACTAAATATGTGCTGTATTGATAGTAATATAAAGACCTGTAAAAGGCAGAATGGATGCAGTACCACGTTCTCCTGAGCTCCGAGCCCCTCAGACTTTACCATAACATCATTCACATGGAGAAGATGCTTCTTCAGTTTAACAGATAGAGCTCTGCACAACCTGTTATCTGATCTAACTCCTGATTGCCAGACCACATACTTTTGACCAGAGGGTGTATTGTGTTCTTGTGACTGTAACGCTGTCAACGCTTATTAATGTTTATTTTTCAGGTGTGGGTAAGTAACTCTGTCTCCATTTACCATCGTGTATAATTTCATTTCTTATCTGAAAAATAAATTGTGCTTTAAAATCACAATACACAGTTAATAAGCTCTATGCTGTGTAATAAGAGGTGAGTAGGAGACAAAGTGCTGAGGGGACTGAACAGCGTTCCTTTCACACAGTGGTGCTGATGAACCTGCTGGATTTCAGTTTCTGGTGTGAGACTTTATTTTATCCCCCTCGGATTCTGATGCATGCTCTATTAAATATTTGTATTATTTTGCCACTTTGATGACTGTAGGGTGGTGGCTCTGATGTGGAACGTACCAAAAAGAAGAGGCGGGGAGATCGCTACTCTGTGCAGACCTCCCTGATTGTGGCAGCTCTGAAGAAGATGCTTCCCATTGGGCTGAACATGTGCTCTCCTGCTGATCAGGAGCTCATTAACCTTGCCAAGATCCGTTACTCTCTGGTACAGAGGAATGGGTCTTCTGTTACTAATCTGTTTTAATCGTTTTGTTTGATCTATTTGTTCCACGCTGAACTGATTGTGTTGCTGTTCAACAGAAAGACACTGATGAGGAGGTTAGAGAGTTCCTTCAGAACAACCTCCACCTACAGGGGAAGGTAGGACATCATGACCATGTTTGAACACAGTGTGATTACATTGCTTCTGATCACTACTCATCCAAGTATCAGCTTCATTGGAGGAACTACAGATTTAGAATCTGTGACTGAATTAGAAAATCGATTAGGATTTAGGGTGACCTGTCGGGTCTTACTAATGCTTTTTGAATTAATGACTTCAAAGTCAAAGTCAAAGTAGGCTTTATTGTCAATTTCTTCACATGTACACTACATACTGTACAAAGTAATTGAAATTACGTTCCTCACTTTCCCGCGGTTACAGACATTTTTGACATTTAAACATAAAAAACATAAAAAAACAAGAAAGTGAAATGCAGTGTGTGATGTATTGGAATTTACAGTAAAAAAGTTTAAGGTTTAAATACTATGATTTGTAGTGACAATGAAAGGCAGCGTAAATGCGAATTAATTAGTAACAGTAATGATAATAATAATAATAATAATAATAATAATAATAATAATAATAATAACAACATACTAACTATAGTAATAATAGCAGTAACTAACAATAATAAATAGTAGTAATATTAATAATGCTAATGCTAATAATAATAATAATAATGCTAATAATAATAATAATAATAATAATAATAATAATAATAATAATAATAATAATAATAATAATAATAATAAAGTAATGAATAATAATAAATATAAATATATATTATATATATAAGTAATAAATAACAATATATGACTTTGTATGAACTTTATCCTAACGCCCATGTTGTGGAGAATCTGTGTTCATGCAGTGAATGTTTGAACAGATTTACATTTGCATTACATTTACATTTGGTCATTTAGCAGACGCTTTTATCCAAGGTGAGCACAGGGTTCATCACAACATCCCTGGAGCAATGAGGGTTAAGGGTCTTGCTCAAGGACCCACACTGGTAACTTCAGTGGACCTGGGATTTGAACCCCCAACCTTCAGATTGAGAGCCCAACGCCCTAACCACTGAGCTACCACGCCCTTATAGGCGTGTGAACAGATCACACGATCATCTCGAGGCTTCAACTATAATTCAACATTTGATTTTACCTTACCATATTAACCAATGGGGCGGCACGGTAGCTTAGTGGTTAGCACGTTTGCCTCTCAGCGCTAGGGATTCCCGTTCGAATCCCAATCTGTGTGCAGTTTCAATGTTCTCTCCGTGTCCACGTGGGTTTCCGCCGGGTTCTCCGGTTTCCACACACAGTCCAAAAACATGGATCAAGGTCAATTGAATTCTCCAATTGAGTGTGTGCCCAGCAATAGATTGGCGCCCTGTCCTGGGTGTATCTGCCCAGCACCCGAAATGTTCTCACCTGGATGGGCATGGGGAACCCCCCTCGACCCTAGTAGAGGATAAAGCGGAAGACAATGGATAAAAATTAACCAATGGATGGAAATTAACCAATGGCTTCTTTGTCAAAGTTTATTCCCTTCTTCCCTGCCACTATCCTCCACTTGTTTTTCCTTTTCTCATCCCACTGAGCAGCTGTTTGGATAAAATAGGGCGAGTTTTGCATTAACTACTGTAATGGGGAGGAGGGGGTATGAACGGCCTATGAGGAATGAACGGCCTATTGCCGACAGTACACATTTACAGACATACCAGTACATCTATTCATACACAGGCTATGTCAACCGAAACTCCAGCTCGCGGTCGGTCTCTCTCCGCGGCACAGAGTACACACTTCATTAGGCTGATCCGTGACAGGTGCGTTATTTAACCATAATCAAAGTCCATTATTAATGGCTTCACCTTCTTTCCCCCCGCCACGGGGATTCGAGTGATGTCCGTGTACGTGAACCGCCTCAAGGAGAGAGGGAGAGAATGTCCTCCTGCCTTCGCCTTCTGGGCTTCCCTAATCATAGCCGTGAAGAGCCACGCTCCTGGCGACTTCGCTCCGATGAAGTCTGCCCTTCCTTGTATTTTTCATTGGTGCTCCAGCTACCCCTCCAATGCACACACATGCACCCCCCCCTCCATGCACGACAGGTCCCAAGCACTCTGGCAGCAGGTGCCTTTCACGCTTTCCTGATGTTTGCCACAGCCACAATGAGCTACACTCTTAGTGTCTTTGCTCTGACACGCTGTCTGGAACACACCCTTGAAGTTGGGGGACAGGGCCATGCATCTCCACTGAAGAACATGCCTGCAAGCCAACAGGTGACGTTCTCGAATCGCATGGATTTTCCCGCAAC
The DNA here is from genome assembly GCA_019802505.1 of Corydoras sp. C115. Classification (NCBI taxonomy): domain Eukaryota; kingdom Metazoa; phylum Chordata; class Actinopteri; order Siluriformes; family Callichthyidae; genus Corydoras; species Corydoras sp. C115. Next base: position 856,076 of record JAFMOC010000140.1, read on the forward strand.
AGGAATTTTCCCGCAACTGACGGCTTTATTGCCGAGAGTACACATTTACAGACAGACATACCAGGATTTACATGATTTACAGTACATCTATCTACATGCGCTGTATCAACCGTCACCCGCAACACACTTCATTAATTAGAGCCATGACATGTGCATTAAGAACCATAATCAAAGTCTGTTATCATTAGCTCCTTGTTCTCTCCTATGCCACCACAATCCTGCCACTAATACATTTAATTTTGACTAACTATATTGTTAGCAGGCGGCACGGTGGCTTAGTGGTTAGCACGTTCGCCTCTCAGCGTTAGGGATTCCCGGTTTGAATCCCCATCTGGGTGGAGTTTCCATGTTCTCCCCATGTCCGCGTGGGTTTCCGCCGGGTTCTCCGGTTTCCTCCCACAGTCCAAAAACATGGATCAAGTCAATTGAGTTCTCCAAATTGCTTCATATAGAGTTTGTCTGTGTGAGTGAGTGTGTGCCCAGTGATGGATTGGCGTCCTGTCCTAGGTGTATCTGACCAGCGCCCGAAACGTCCCCCCCCCCCCCCCCCCCCGCCGCCATAAAGCGGAAGATAATGAATGAATGAATGAATGAATATATTGTTAGCTGCACAGTGGACTAGAGTAGATCTGGGTGCTCAGTATTTTCATTTTTTTTAAGTGCATGTTTAATCTGTATTTGCATTACATGAAGAACAGTAAGTAAGCAACAGGGAGGTGAAACCTGGGTGATACAGCAATGTGTGTGTCTCAGGTGGATAACCCATCCATGCGGTGGCAGATGGCTCTGTATAAGATGATGGCGGGAAAGATGGAGGATGCAGACGCCCCGGAGAAGGTAGTGAAACGGGTGCAGGAGGTTTCGGCTGTGTTGTATCACATAGACGTGGTGAGTAGCTCATCATCCTCATACTGAAGGTCTTGTACTTATCTCTGTAAGACAATTTTGATTATTAATGAACATCATAATCTGAGCTGTACTAGGGATTCCCGGTTCGAATCCCCATATGGGTGGAGTTTCCATGTTCTCCCTGTGTCTGCGTGGGTTTCCTCCGGGTTCTCCGGTTTCCTTCCACAGTCAAAAAAACATGGATCAAGTCAATTGAATTCTCAAAATTGCCCCATATAGAGTGTGTCTGTGTGAGTGAGTGAGTGTGTGCCCAGCGATGGATTGGCGCCCTGTCCTGGGTCTATCTGCCCAGCGCCCGAGACGTTCTCCCCTGGATGGGCATGGGGAACCCCACCGCGACCCTAATAGAGGATAAAAGCGGGAGATAATGAATGAATGAATGAATGAATAATCTGAGCTGTTTCTCTCTCATCGTCAGACCGAGCATCCCTTCAAGTCCAAAAAGATGGTTTGGCACAAGCTGCTCTCTAAACAGAGGCGCCGTGCTGTGGTGGCCTGTTTCAGGATGACGCCGCTGTATAACCTGCCCAGGTCAGTCCTTCAAACATAAACACCCAGAGGTGCCCCAAACCCAAAAGGTCAGAGTCTCTAACATCTTAATATAACCTGATTAAAACTCTGGTCAGAGGGAAGAGAGATTCACTAAGCAGACGTTCCTCTCCACACACACACTGTGAACGAAGGTCAGACTCATACAGAACCTTCATCCAGCTATGGATGAAGTACCTGTTATTTACCATCACACCTGGGGGTGGGGGGGCAGCAGTCTGATCATCTCTGAAGCAGGAGTCACCAAACCTTTTAACACTGAGAGCTATTTCAATTGTACTGAGATATCTGAGGAGCTGATTGCTTGTTTACACATTTGTAGGTCGGTAAAGATTGATAGTCCACATTTGGCAGATATTTGCATTGAAAGCTGCTTTTTCTCACAAACGAAATGACAATTTTTTTTGTAAAAAATTTTTTAATAAATCATAATCAAATAGAGAACGGCGGTACAGTGGCCGCTTGAAAAACTTCTTGAAAAAGTTTTGCTCCCAAGTCCCAAAATCTTTTAAATTGCATTTTATAAATCATGATGGAGAACAAACTATTCATTCATTATCTCCCGCTTTATCCTCTATTAGGGTCGCGGTGGGGTTCCCCATGCCCATCCAGAGGAGAACGTTTCGGGCGCTGGGCAGATAGACCCAGGACAGGGCGCCAATCTATCGCTGGGCACACACTCACTTACACAGGCATGCATACATACACACTCTATAAGGAGCCATTTGGAAAACTCAATTGACTTGTTCCATGTTTTTGGAATGTGGGAGGAAACCGGAGAACCCGGAGGAAACCCACGTAGACACGGGGAGAACATGGAAACTCCACCCAGATGGGGATTCGAACCGGGAATCCCTAGTGCTGAGAGGCGAATGTGCTAACCACTAAACCACCGTGCCGCCACCATTTTATACATACATATTTTTTCACCTTTATATGAAAATATGAAATTTTTTTTATCTTTATATTTTGTCAAGTATATAAAATGGTGGCGGCACGGTGGCTTAGTGGTTAGCACGTTCGCCTCTCAGCGCTAGGGATTCCTGGTTCGAATCCCCATCTGGGTGGAGTTTCCATGTTCTCCCCGTGTCTGCGTGGGTTTCCTCCGGGTTCTCCGGTTTCCTCCCACAGTCCAAAAACATGGATCAATCATAATCAAATAGAGAACGGCGGTACAGTGGCCGCTCCAGAGTTTTCATGTTTTCCGGCTTCCTACCACAGTACAATAATACAGATACAAGGTAAATGAATGCTCCAAATTCCAAACTACCCCATATAGTGTGTGTGTGTGTCGTTATGAGTGAGTGTGCCCAACTATAGATTGTCATAGGTGTATCTGCCCAGCACCCGAAACGTTCTCCCCTGGATGGTCATGAGGAACCCCTACTAGGAAATTAAATGGAAGATACTGAATGAATGGATGAATGAATGAATAGAGAACAAACTACAAATTCCCATGTCTATCTATTTATTCAGGTAAGACGACCAAGCTGAAATTGCAGCAGAAGATGGTTATGACCACAAAAGACCATCAAAAAAGTGCAGTCACTGTACAAAAATGTTCAACACATTCAACACTTTAAGCTCAATTATTATTTGTACTTCATATCTGTTCTTTGGTTAAATTAAATATTTTATGATTAACTACTGTAGGATCCTTATGTCAGTGATGTTTTTCTGCAGTGACTGCATTTTATCCATCTTTACTCTCACTTTACTTTTGTTAATTTTTTTTAGTTTTCACCACTTTTGTATATTTCCATACATAAACACGACTAATGGAGCATCTATAAAAACTGCATTTTCCCCTGGGGATTAATAAAGTATTCTTATTCTCATCAAATTCTCATAAATCACGTTGTTTTCCGGCCTGTGATGTTTGAAATTCACTTAGAAAAAAAATTGTAGCTTTAGCCATATTAGTGTTAGTGCTATTTCTAGGATATCCTGCAGGTGACACACATAGTCCATGTGGACTAACATGCAACTTGGGGGCAGAGGAGTGGCTTGTGATTATTTCTCATTAGCCTACAATGAAAAGAAACGATGCCCCAACTACTGATTTTTTAAGAGGTGTTCAAGACAAGCTGCACGTGACACAGGAGGACACATTTAAATAGAAATACCTTAAAATCAAGGTATTCTATACAGTTTGTTTTCTGACTCTCCAGATATGAAAGAATCATGTGTTTAGATTTGTTCATGCCTGAGTGGCTTTTATTAGATTACATTGCTATTTTAAAAATTAAGGTAATTGTGACAATGAAAATTGTTTTATAATAGTGTGTTTTTATATAACTTTTGGTGAAAATGTCAGAAGGAAATGTTGGTCCCCGGGCATCTTTACTTCATCGATTTTGGCCCTTTTGCAAAAAGTTTGGTCATCCCTGATCCTAAGGGTTCACTAAACTGACGTAAGAGGAGGCGTGTATTTGTTACAGTTCATATCAGTTGTAATGAGTAAAGAGCTGTACATTTCTGTTTTTGTTGTTTTTATTAAATATTAATCAGGACTTATTGGTTCTTATGTCAGACATAGGGCCTCCAATATGTTTCTGGATGGTTATAAACGGAACTGGCTCAAAACAGAAGGGCTGTCATTTGAGGATCGGATGATTGATGATTTATCTGTAAGTATAATCGTTACAGAAAGTAATCAGAAGCTCTTGCAGCATGGAATTTGGGCTTCATCTCTGTATGATACAGAAAGCCATGGAGCAGGAGGAAGAGGAGGAGGAGGAGAAGGAAACCAAACCTGATCCTCTTCATCAACTCATTCTTCACTTCAGCCGCACGGCTCTCACTGAGAAGAGGTGATGAATGTCTTATTGGTTTCATGATAATCAGTGTTAATTTATTCCCTCGAATACGCTGCTGATTCAGGAGCAATGTGTTTACATTACAGTAACCTGGATATTGATTATTTATACATGGCATACGCTGACATCATGGCTAAGGTCAGTAAAATTAGCAGTCTCACAAGTGCGTTTCTGTTTAATCTGTTTGATTGTTGTGAAGGAAACATTTTATTTTGTTATATTAGCAGGGGTAGTATATTAGTACAGTAGTGGATTATTTCAAGACAGATGAACATGTCGGCAAGTATGAAACATATTTTTGCGATGTCTCTGTTATGTTTTTAATGCAATTCTGTCTGGAGCCGTGTGTATTTTTATTTTGTCTAATACTGTGCTGCTAACCAAGGACAGAAGTGACGACTCAGAATATATGATTTATATACGTATAGACGTTGCTTTAGGTAAATATTTCTAAAGGATGTTGTAACAAGGGGTGGGCATGGCCGGAGACAGGATTCCTCCCAACTGGAACGGGCTTTATTACAGAGTATTAAAATCATATTTAACATACAGCTGTAATGGCATGGCATTGCTCGCCGTCGGGTCCATGGAATTTCTTTCCTTGTGGTAACTTATAAAGCTGCACATGTCATCAGACAGAGGCGGATCAGTTGCGATAATCGATCTTCCTGATCAATGCATCCACCGCACCACCGCAGATGTATAAAGACCCATCCCATCCCATAACATGCTGAGGCAGAGCCCTATGGCAATAGTCTTATTATTCTCAAGGTCTTAAAGGTTCATTTTTTCCCGTAACATTTCTTTCCACAGTGAAACTACTGACTGTGGTTCTAACACAAATTAAGGAGAAATAAACAAGTATAAGGAACCTTAGTGCAGGAGTTAGAGAGACAGCTATTCTAGAGAATACGGTAAAAGTGTGTTGTCTTTCTTAGAGCTGCCACATTGGTGAGGAGGATGAAGGTGGGGATGAAGATCAGGAGGGAGATGAAGAGGAGATGTCGTTTGAGGTGCGACAGTCCGAGACGGTATGAGTGGCCGAGGGAGGGGACACACAGCGGCGGTATAGTCCAGTGACCTCATCATCGTCATCATCATTAGAACCTTGACCTCAGACCATTGCACTCACCTGTCTCACTCCAGCTTGCTTTATCTCCAGCTGCTTCTGCATGAACTTGTCCTCTCTTCTTTCTCTTCATCTCTCTGTATCTGCTTTCTGCTTGTTGTTAGTTGTTAGTGGTTAAATCAGCAGTCTTTTGCATTATCTCTCTCATACACACACACACACACATACACACACACACACACACACACATATATATATACCTCATATATCTCTGTAAGCTGCTCATGGCCTGAAATTCAGCAACCTGTACTGAATCTGAATCTGAAGAAAATCCAGAATCTGAAGAAAATCCAGGCAAATAATACATTTCTTTATTCATTGTCTTCCACTTAATCCCCTACTAGGGTCCCAGGGGGGTGCTTCATGCCCATCCAGGGGAGAGCATTTCGTGTGCCGGCAGATTCACCCAGGACAGGGCGGCAAATTATTGCTGGGGACACTCCGTCACTCATACAACACACACGCATACACTTTATGGGGCAATTTAAAGCGTTCAGTTTACCTTGAATCCATGTTTTTGGACTGTGGGAGGAAACCAGTGAATCCGGAGGAAGCCTTGAGAGTGTTTTCTAACATTTACTCGAAAATGGAGACCCTGCGCTTAATCATCTACTAGGGACTTTGGAGGTTCCCCATGCCCATGCAGGGGAGAATGTCTTTGGTGTTGGGCATATACACCCAGGACAGGTCACCAATCTATCGATAGGCACATACTCACTCACCCAGACACACACACACACACACACACAAAAAACATTCATTCATTCATTCATTATCTCCCGCTTTATCCTCTATTAGGGTCGCGGTGGGGTTCCTCATGCCCATCCAGGGGAGAACGTTTCGGGCGCTGGGCAGATACACCCAGGACAGGGCGCCAATCCATCGCTGGGCACACACTCACTCACACAGACACACTCTATTTGGGGAAATTTTTTGGAGAATTCAATTGATTTGATCCATGTTTTTGGACTGTGGGAGGAAACCGGAGAACCCGGAGGAAACCCACGCGGACACGGGGAGAACATGGAAACTCCACCCAGATGGGGATTCAAACCGGGAATCCCTAGCACTGAGAGGCGAACATGCTAACCACTAAGCCACCGTGCCGCCCACAAAAAAACAGTTTATCTTAAATCCATGTTTTTGGACTGTGGGAGGAAACCAGAAAAGCCGGAAGAAACTTGCGCTGACACGGGGAGAACATAGAAGCTCTACCCAGATTGGGATTCGAACCTGGATCCCCAGCGCTTACAATATGCTAACCTCTATGCCACCGTGCTGCCAGACCAAGAACTAATACATATAAATCCAGTTATCTGGAATAGACATTCATTCATTCATTCATTATCTTCCGCTTTATCCTATATTAGGGTCACGGTGGGGTTCCCCATGCCCATCCAGGGGAGAGTTTCGGGCGCTGATCAGATACACCCAGGACAGGGCGCCAATCTATCGCTGGGCACACACTCACTCACATAGACACGCACACATACACACTCTATATGGGGCTAATTTGGAGAATTCAATTGACTTTATCCATGTTTTTGGACTGTGGGAAAAAACCGGAGAACCCGGAGGAAACCCACGCAGACATGGGGAGAACATGAAAACTCCACCCAGATGGGGATTCGAACCGGGAATCCCAAGCGCTGAGAGGCGAACGTGCTAACCACTAAGCCACCGTGCCGCCCTGTAATAGACAGTGTTTCATAATATATACTTGAAAACGGAGAACATTCGTCTTCAGAAGACCTGAAGTTTACAGAGTGGGACATGTTGAAAGGTGTCTCACTCCTGTCTTCATGCATCTAGTAAAGGGTCCAAAATCCTAAAGAGGGGGCAGTCGTAGGCTTGAGTTAAGGAACCAGCCTTGTGATCTGAAGGTCCCCGGTTTGATTCCCAACAAGTGATATGGCTGAAGTGCACTTGAAGCAAGGCTCCTAACCCCAATTGCTTTCTGGGCGCCGTGTACAGGGCTGCCCACCACTCTGGGCACGTGTGTTTACTTTACTCAGTGTGTGTATATGTGTGTCACTGCTTATATAGGTTAATTGTGGAGGACATATTCCTCTGTGTGTAGGCAAAATAAATCACTTTATCTAGCTTAGATGCTTCGTTAATGCCCTGTTCATCATTGGATCACACAGTTTTTACTACTTTTACACAACAACACTGTTTTATTACTAGGGGTGTCTTCAACTAAGGATTTTCATAGTCGAATCTGATTCGTCAGATTTTCCCTATAGTCGACTGATAGTCGAATCAGTTAAAATTTCACCACAAGATGGCGCTATAAGCGTGGTTTTTAAAAAAGATCTTTTTTTATATTTTACTTGTTTTTCTAGAGCACCGTAAATGGGATCCCCATTCTGGACTTTTTTCCACTTCAAAGGAAAAACCTAAAACACTCAGATCAAGGCTATATATATAACGAAAACAAAGACATTTCATGTAAAAACTAATGCTTAGCAGCAGCCATGGGCACCCCCATGTGGTCAAAATGGTACATTCGACTATGAGGTTCATAGTCGACTACGGTTCTCCGAATCGAATCGTTGAATCAGCGAATATTGCAGCTCACCCCTATTTATTACACTGTTTTATTCATGAGACTGGTTCTGATAAACCTGCATGTTGGAAAAGAGTGTGCAGTAGGTGGGTGTGGCCTTTTGCAATTACTGTAAGATAAAAGTTTTTATCCTTACAGTGATTGATGTTTCAGATCAGAGTGTCCTTTCTGTTTGTTTCATTCAGTCACATGACCTCTAAACCCCACATTATTAACTCTATTACTTTACTGCAGCCCTGAGTGTGTTTTGCGCTCCTTTTCCCTTCCTCTATCTCCGCTTCTCCCCTCACCTCTCTCTCCTCTTCTCTCCTCCACTCTCTCTCCCTTCTTTTCCTCTCCTCTCTCCTCTTCTCCCTTCACTTCTCACTTTTCGTTTCCCCTCACACTCTCTCTCCTCATCTCCCCTACACTTTCCTCTTCTTTCTTCCCTTCCCTCTCTCCCCTTTTCCCCTCCCTTCTCTCTCCTCTTTTCCCTCCTTTCTTTCCTCTTCCTTCCCCTCTCTCCTCATCTCCCCTCCTCACTCCTCATCCTCCTTTCTTCTCTTCTCCCCTCTCTCCACTTCTCCCTCTCCCTATCTCTCCAAATCTCCCCTCCTCTCTTCTCGTCTCCCCTCCTGTTTTCTCCTCTTCCCACTCTTGTCTCTCTAGTTCTCCTTTCCCCTGTCCTCATCTCCCCTCCTCTCTCTTCATTTCTCCCCTCGCCTCTGTTTCTTATATTACACACAGAGGCAGGTTTACATGTCTGCCAACATATACATACATACATACATACATACATACATACATACAAACACAGTGCACAGTGTTTTAGACAGACACACACACACACACACACACATAGCCAATCGCACAAGAGCCAGGCATATGTGGGAGGAGCGGGAGGTGGAGATTTGTGTAAGTGTGTAATGGTTTATTTGAAACAAAGTGATTTCAAATAAACAGAAATACTGTAACTATATATACATCAGTGTGTATATATAATTTTATACAGTATTATTATGTAGCATTTTGATTCTGTAATGTCATATAAACAATGTGTGGGGGGTGTTGGGGAGTCAGCTGGTTTATACTGTATTGTTTATACTGTGAGTAGATTCCAGTAAACAGTGTATTTGTTCTGAAATTTGTGTTAATTAAATTTTAATATATACCTGTGCATTCTCAAAAATTCCCCTTGATGTTGGTTGTAGATCAGGGTAAGAATATAGCAAGTTCAAGTAGTTTATTTATATAATGCCTTTTACAACAGTACATTGTCACAAAGCAGCTTTACAGTGTTATGAGCTTGAGCCCCCAAAGAAAAGCTGAAAACGACAGTGGCAAGAAAAAGTTCCCTGTTATGATGGCGGGGTCCTAAAGGAAACTCTTTAAGATGAGGAAGTATATGCATTAGGAAGGAGGACTTTTAGGATGCATTTCCAGGGCAGAGAAAATTGCAGTTATCACAGATGCCCCATTTATAGTTTAATAATACACAGAAGAAGAATAAAGAGTAAAGGACAAAGTACTAGTATTAGTAAAAATAAGAGCAAAAAAAATTCATTCCTTATCTTCCACTTAATCCTCTACTAGGGTCACGGGGGGGTTCACCTTATGCTGATCCAGGGGAGAACGTTTCAGGCGCTGGGCAGATACAACCAGGACAAAGTCTATCACTGGGCAATCTATCACTGGGCACACTCACTCCCACAAACACACACTGTATAGGGCAATTTAGAGTATTCAATTTTCCTTAAATCCATGTTTTTGGACTGTGGGAGGAAAACGGAGAAGGAAACCCACAAGGACAAAGGGAGAATATGGAAACTCCACCCAGATTGGAATTCAAACCTGGATCCCTGGATCGGGCCTGGATATTCAAGCAATAATTTTAAAATACAAAATACATTCATTCATTTATTCATTATCTTCCGCTTTATCCTCTATTAGGGTCGCGGTGGGGTTCATGCCCATCCAGGGGAGAACGTTTCGGGCGTTGGGCAGATAGACCCAGGACAGGGCGCCAATCCATCTCTGGGCACACACTCACACTCACACACACACACACACACACACACACACACACACACACACACACACACACACACTCTATATAGGGCAATTGACTTGATCCATGTTTTTGGACTGTGGGAGGAAACCGGAGAACCCGGAGGAAACCCACGCGGACACGGGGAGAACATGGAAACTCCACCCAGATGGGGATTCGAACCTGGAATCCCTAACGCTGAGAGGCGAACGTGCTAAACACTAAGCCACCGTGCCGCATACAAAATACAATCTGATATAAAATAAAGTAATAAGTAAAGTGGCAGTGGCAAGTTATCTATATTTAAATTATATTTGTGGTGGGTCATGTAAAGTAAAGATTGTTGTACCAATATAAAATTTAACTTTTGAATCATAATCAGCCCTGTCCTGGGAGTATCTGCCTATCGTCCTGGATGGACATGGGGAACCCCCCCTTCCTGGCAACCCTAGTAGAGCATAAAGCAGAAGATGATGGATGATGGAATATTGATAGAGGAATTGTAGAGTTTGATGGCCACAGGTAGGAATAACTACGTAGGAATAACATGCGTTTTGGTACATGTGTCTTACACTGGGTGGGAGGCATTGTCAATAATAGCCTTTAGCTTAGATAGCATCCTTATTTCTGACACTACCATCAGCGAGTCCAGCTCCACACCCACAACATCACCGGAGTTTTAGATCAGTTTATGCAGTCTGTTGGCATCTGCCACCTTCAGCTTGCTGCCCCAGCATGCAAAGGCATAAAGGATAGCACTTGCCACCACAGACTGAGTTCTTAAATATGGCCCCTGATTGGACACTGCGTTGTTTATTGGCACCAAATTAAAATGTCATTTAAAGCTCAGATTGGTTTTGTAACTGTAACAGGAACTCGACTTCCATCTGATGTTCTTACAATCAGTATAAACCAGACCTAAGTGGGTGAAGCTTCTTTGTGGGTGGAGCTAATATAATCTGTTGCTGTAGGAAAAAGAAATGGAGAAACAGAGGCTTCTGTATCAGCAGTCCCGCCTTCATAACCGTGGAGCAGCAGAGATGGTTCTGCAGATGATCAGTGCATGTAAAGGTACCGAATATTACTGGTGCTAATGACATGGGTCCTGATGTGTAGTGACTCATTATGTTGAGCTGCAATAAAGACCCTAAGAAATCTCAGATCAGAGGTCTTTCTCTCCTCAATGTGCTGAAGGTGAGACCGGCTGCATGGTATCCTCCACTCTGAAACTGGGAATCTCCATCCTGAATGGAGGAAACAGTGATGTGCAGCAGGTCAGAGCAACACACACACACACACACACACACACACACACACACACACACACACACACACACATATATACAAGACACAGATAACACTTCATACCCATGTGGTTGATGCTGATATAACTGTATGTGTAGAAAATGCTGGATTACCTGAAGGATAAGAAGGATGTTGGGTTCTTTCTGAGTTTACAGTCTCTGATGCAGACCTGCAGGTATGATACTCTTCTACTGATTCCATCATGCACAGAGGAACCACATGGAAGCTTATTCACTACATTCACTTATTAACTTATTAATTAAAAAAAAGTTTATACAGAACTCTAAAACACTCCAACAGTGGTTCTTACAAATCCTCGAGGTCCAGAGGGGCCATTAAATGTTGTTATATTTTGTATCATTGTAAATGTATATACAGTAGTTAATAACATTGACTCACTTCACTTACTAACAGGTTTCTGAGAGGTTGAAGGTAAAATGAAGAACCTAAAGCAAACACACACGTAGAACTGAAGATACATAATGAATACAGACCGAGAACCAAAACAGGAACCCTGGAGATGTGCAGCTACAAAACCACCTCACTGCAGCACTGTACACCTATTTTATTACCTGTTTGTGTGTGTGTGTGTGTGTGTGTGTGTGTTATTTTACAGTGTGTTGGATCTCAATGCATTTGAAAGACAGAATAAGGCTGAAGGTTTGGGGATGGTATCAGAGGAGGGTACCAGTAAGTCCTGCAGTGTTTTTTGTGTGTGTGTGTACACATGTGCTGTCACTACAGTGACATAATTGCAACATTTTGATGGTATATACTAGGGGTGCGAATCTCTCAGTGTATAGCGATTCGATTCGATTCCGATTTTTGATGTCACGATTCGATTCAGAATCGATTTTTGATTCAGAAACGATTTTTCAGTTCAAATGGTCTTTAAATTTTATTTAAATTATGTGATTGACAAGATGAAACGAATATGTAAACAAATAGAACATTTATTTAAAACAATACTTTAAGGTTCCTTCCTGTATCAAATCTTTTTACATCATTTTATATTTATACAAGAAATAGGATTGCACTAAATTAAAATTACTAGTATTAGGTTAGCTTAGCTGCCTGGCTTTTTCTTACATAAAAAGCATATATCAATGAACAAATAATTTAAAATATATTAATACAAAAGTTTACCATAGTGCATTAGCCTTTAATCGAAAGTAAAATACAGACTTTACATTCATAGTGCATTTGTATTTTGCAAATCTTTAAAACGACATTAAAAATAAAATACATACTTCAGTCTTTTTAAATATATTGCACCAACATTTGCTACATTTTCCAAATTTAACCTTAAATATTAAATATATTTTTCAACTTTTCAACTTCTTTTAGTTCAGGGTGATGTCGAGCAAAATGGGCTCGCGCATTTGTCGTGTTTCCAAAGTACCTCAATTTCATTTTACACTCCTTGCAAACAGTTGTGCTCATGTTAAGCTCTCTCTTCCTGACTTTAAAAGCCAAACACCGGATTTTAATGATGACGGGGGGGTTGAATCGCGCTCTCCCCCTGCTCAATGTTTTCCACTTGCATGAACTAGCATGCTAGCGATCTCCATTCAGACAACGGGAGCTGGTTGCTTGCTGTATGGTGGCCAAACGGATATGTAATGTGATATGCAGTACTCTCGGGAGGGGGCAGCAAAAAATAAAACTTTTTTTTAAAATCAATTCTTGGGCATTTTGAATTGATTCAGAATCGCCAGGACTACGAATCGCGATCCTTTGAAGAATCGATTTTTTTCAGCACCCCTAGTATATACTTTGTATACCAGCCTCATTTTCATTAAATGCATTTAGTGGGAGTTCATTTAATGTTCAATCCTGTAATTTCTTTCTACACAATATCAGGAAGATCACACCTTTCTTGACTGAATATTCCACTCAGCTGTTAGTTCAAGCCCTCGTCCTATCTCGTCTTGATTGCTGTAATGCATAGGTTGCACAATCAGAACTCTAAAACTGATTTAAAACTCTGCAGCCCAACGTGTTTTCAACCAGTCCAAGCAAACTCATGTCACTCCACTACTCCTCTCTCTCTCCATTGCTTCCCTGTAGCTGCTCACATTCAGTACAAGACACTGATTCCGAGTCTACGGGACAATCTCTGGATCTGCCCCCTCTTATCTTCAATCTATATTTACAAATCACACCCTGACTCATTCACTTCACTCTAGTAATGAATGTAGCCTGGTGATTAAACCTCAAAGTGGTGCTAATTCTCATACTGCATCATTCACCAATGCTAAATGATGGAATGATCTTCCCAACTCTACTTCCCAAGTTATTTCATATCTTTAAGAAACATCTCAAAACACATCTCTTCCACAAAAGGTATAAAATAATAATAATAATAATAAAAGGCGCGATCAGATAATTGTCAGGTTTTGATAATTCGACAGTGTTACTGTTTTTTTCTTAACTACTGATTGTGGTGTTCTCTCATTTGGAAGTGGTTTTGGATAAAAGCTTCTGCTAAATGACTAAATGTAATGTAAATGTAATGTTTGATGAATGAATAGCGGTGTGGCCAGTGCTGTTGGTTGAAATCCTTTGAGTCTGCACGTGGAGGATGTTGTGCAGTGACAGAGACAAAGTGACTTTATAATTGAGTTCAGGATAATTAGGTTATTAACTGATAATGATATGTAATGATATGATAATGATTAATACCCCATCTTGTTTGCTGTGGGATTAAATGATCTACCATTTAACTGTCATGTCCTTCAATAGTTTACAGTTTGTTGGTTTATAGAAGGTGTCTAATCTGCATCTGTACTATCTACTTCACATGTTATATGTGTATAATTAATTATGGTATATAACAGCACATGCCAGTTTACACCTAAAGAGCTCATTAAATCATCATCATAAAGTCACATGATCTCATTTTCCATTCAGATTATGGTCCAATATCAAGTGTGTGTGTGTGTTTGTGTGTGAGAGAGAGAGAGAGAGAATGAGAGGGAGAAAGTGTGTGTGAGAGAGATAGAGATATTGACCACATAGTAATGGTATCTCCTCTTAATCACCTGTTCCACTCAACCCATTTCTTTCTCTCCACCTCCCTCTCTCCCTCTATTCTTCATACCTCCACCCTTCCCAACCCCCAGACATGAAGCTAGAACGGGGTAAATAACGCCTGTATCTCTCATTTACTCTTTCTGTCTCTCTCTCTGCTCCTGTATTGCTGTCCCTCATCCTTATCACCTGTGTGTATTATGTAACAGGTTGTTTAAAGATAAAAAGCCTGTCAGTGTTCCAGCAACAGTAGCGGTGCTGATAACAATGACAGGTTTTCTATTTGATCTGCTGGAACTTCATAAACTCCTCACATCATACCGTTAAAGCCAGAGGGCCTGATATTTTGGAACCAGTTCGGACTGAATCTCCCCTGTTCAGCTTGGACCCTGCAGCAACGTTAATCATGATAGGGGTTTTGTTATGTGTTATATTTTCCCCTGCAGGTTGCTATCTTTACCATTTTTAAACACTTCTGTAGAACGTTTATTATAAATAAACTGAAATTCTCATCCCATCTTATTATCTTTTGTTTAATCGTATACTAGGGACGACTAGGCGGCACGGTGGCTTAGTTGTACGGTGGCTTAGTTGTTAACACGTTCGCCTCTCAGCGCTAGGGATTCCCGGTTTGAATCCCCATCTGGGTGGAGTTTCCATGTTCTCCCCGTGTCCATGTGGGTTTCCTCTGGGTTCTCCGGTTTCCTCCCACAGTCCAAAAACATGGATCAAGTCAATTGAGTTCTCAAAATTATATAGTGTGTCTGTGTGAGTGAGTGTGTGCCCAGCGATGAATTGGCACCCTGTCCTGGGTGTATCTGCCCAGCACCCGAAATGTTCTCCCCTGGATGGGCATGTTCTCCCCCCCCGAGACCCTAATATAGGATAAAAGCAGAAGATAATGAATGAGAATTAATGAGCAATTTAGAGCACCCAATTTTCCTTGAATCCATGTTTTTGGACTGTGGGAGGAAGCTGGAGAACCTCCAGAAAACCCCCACGGACACAGGGAAAAGATCCACGGACATGGATTGCTAAAAGGTGGATGTGCTAACCACTAAGCCACCATGCCGTCCCGAACTTAAAGTTCCATCCATCCATTATCTTCCACTTAATCCTATACTAGGGTCGCGTGGAGGCAGATACACCCAGGACAGTGCGGCAATCCATCGCTGGGCACACTCTTATTTACACAGACACACACATTATGTAGGGGTAATTTAGAGCAAACAATTAATCTTGACTCAATGTTTTTCGAAATGTGGGAGGAAAACGGAGACCAGAGAAACTTCACTTAGAGCAGAGGTGAATTTGCTAACCGTAAAGCTTCCATGTCACCCAAAACTTAAAGTTACATTTAATTATTAATAGTTATAATGTCTGTAATTTAAAAAAAGGACTTTCAGAATGTTACGAGACCTTAATCAGATGGTTTGGTCAAAATATTGAAAAAGTTCAGGAGTTCAGCAGATCTGCATGCTGTGATTGTGTGTGTGTGTGTGTGTGTTATTAACACTCACTGTTTATACTCTGTATATGTGATTATATATCTGTATATAAATGTATAAGTAGCTGCTGTATTTGTGTTTCATGTGAACGTCTCACTGTGTTGTAGATGTTTTGGTGTTTTTCTTTTTTCTCTGCAGCTGTATTTCCATCCAAATCCAAATTTTGGTTCTTTAAACATACAGACGTGTTTGAGTTTCATTTGAAATTGAAAACCTAAATCTTCTGATGATTGTGTTCATTTGTAGGGAGACACTGTAAGTGTTTTTCACTGTTTCTTTACTGCAGTAATGAGCAGTGAGGTGTACGTGATGGCCCAGGTCTCAAAACAGATGATCTGGAATAATTTTCACAGCAGTAATTTGTGATTTATTAAAAGTTGCAGATTCTGCATTGTTCATATATTGATGTTTTTTAGAAGGCGGATGGAAATGACAGGCCCCCTTACTTTTACTTGCTCGTATTTTATTTATTTTAATAGCATTACATTGCCGCTGATAATAATCAGACCTGGCTGTACTCAGATCAGTTGTCTCGTCCTGCTGCAGGTGAAAAAGTAATGGCGGATGATGAGTTTACCTGTGACCTGTTCCGTTTCCTGCAGCTGCTGTGTGAAGGCCACAATAATGGTGAGAGTTCTAACACATGCTGCTGAAGCCTGGTCTCAGTGTTCCCATGTCTACAGAGTGGACCAGCTTCCATTAGGACTGACATATTTTTAACATAAAAATTATGTTGACCAGAGTGGATTTTTAAAAAGCACCTGTTGGACTTAGTTATAATCTTAGCCTTTGACAAGTGAAAAAGTAATCTATTTTAATCTATGATCTATCTAAGTCAAAGTCAAAGGAGGCTTTATTGTCAATTTCTTCACATGTACCCTACATACAAAGTAATCGAAATTACGTTCCTCACTTTCCCGCGGTTACAGACATTTATGACATTTAAACATAAAAACAAGAAAGTGAAATGCAGTGTGTGATGTATTGGAATTTACAGTAAAAAAAGTTTAAATACTATGATTTTGTAGTGACAATGAAGGGCAGTGCAAATGTGAATCAAGTAGTAACAGTAATGATAATAATAATAATAATAATAATAATAATAATAATAATAATAATAACTATAGTAATAGCATAACTAACAATAATAAATAGTAGTAGTAATATTAATAATGCTAATGATAATAATAATAATAACGCTAATATAATAGTAATAATAATAATAATAATAATAATAATAAGTAATAATAATATAAAGAAATGAATAATAATAAATATAGATATATGTATATATATATATATATATATATATATATATATATATATATATATATATATATATATATATAGTATATAAATAACAATATATGATTTGTAACAGTAAGTAAGTAAGTGATCTATCTTCCACCCAGAGAAATCTGTCCTTCATATTTAACCCACCTGTGCAGTGAAACACACACTGGTGAGGTGAGCACACTTGCCCGGAACAGTGGGCAGCCCTGTACATGGTACCCAGAGAGCAATTGGGGTTAGGTGACTTGCCCAATTGCAGTTCAGCCACAGTATGATTCACAGAGTTGATGGGACTGTGAATCGAACCGGGGACCTTCAGATCACAAGGCTGGTTCTTTAACCACAAGCCTACAACTGTCCCTATTGTTGAGCAAGTGTGGCTCCAAACTAGAGTCATAGCTACCTGTTGTTAAAGAGACAGGACAACTTCAAGAAGAAATGAAAGAGCAAGAGAGAAAGATTAATAAATGGAGGTGTGTAATAAGAAGGTCCTCATACCCAGGTCTCACACACATTTAGATCACTTCATCAGCTCATTGTTAACACATGACCAGTGAAAGAGTCCCAGTCTAGTGTTGGATCGGTGTTCAGAGTTTCTCTTCAGCACTGTTTTATTTCTATGATGTGCAGATTTTCAGAACTACCTCAGGACCCAGACAGGAAGCACCACAACAATCAACATCATCATCTGCACTGTGGACTACCTGCTGCGTCTGCAGGTCTGCACCTCACCCCCACTGTTCCTCTCAATCCACAGCGTTCTTACAGAGGTTAAATAAATGCTATGCTGTGCTATGCAATCCATCATAATATGACCAACCCAATTGATGGTTCCACAATCACTCCAACCGACTTGGCCCATTACCTTGGTTTCATAATTGACACAAATCTTCAAATCTGATTAGTTCACTAAAACTGCCTGTTCCTGCAGCTTCCTTCAAGCCCTCATCCTATCTCGGCGCGATTTTTGTACTACATTGATTGTAATACAATCAGGTCTCTACAGCTGATTCAAAACTCTGCAGCCCGACTTGTGATTCAGCCTCACCGTGGTGATAATTCTCAATCCAAATCCAAATAGCAAAATAATGGAAACATCTTCCCAACTCTGTCTGTAAAGCTGAGTCACTTGGCATCTTTGCATTTTACCTTGGGGATCAATAATGTATTCTAATTCTGGTTTGATTATTATTCTACAGTGTAGCTGTTTTTTCCTTAAATTCTGACTTGTGGTGTTCTGTCAATAATGCTAATAATAATTCATTCATTCATTATCTCCCGCTTTATCCTCTATTAGGGTCGCGGTGGGGTTCCCCATGCCCATCTAGGGGAGAACATCTCGGGCGCTGGGCTGGCCAGGACAGGGCGCAATCCATCGCTGGGCACACACTCACTCACACAGACACACTCTATATGGGGCAATTTTGAGAATTCAATTGACTTGATCCATGTTTTTGGACTGTGGGAGGAAACCGGAGAACCCGGAGGAAACCCATGCAGACACGGGGAGAACATGGAAACTCCACCCAGATGGGGATTCGAACCGGGAATCCCTAGCTCTGAGAGGCGAACGTGCTAACCACTAAGCCACCGTGCCGCCCCATGTGTATAGTTGAATATCCTATATTATAGTTATAGTTGTATATTTTATATTATATATATATATATTCATAGTTGTCACGCTCGCTTACCTCGATCAGAACGGCTGCACAGCGGAAGCGCAGAGCCGAAGTGCCTTAATGCGCTGAAGGGAGCCAGGCACACCAGGTAGCAGAGAAAAGGAATTTTATTAAAGGTGTAGGAACACCCACAAAAACCAAAGAGATACAACAAAGGCAAACTGACACCAAAAACACACATATATAGATATATACAACGACGTGCACGGAGGAAAGGGAACACAGAAACTAAATACTCAAAAAACCTGATCACGTGCACAAAACAAACCTATGAACAAAATGAGTTAATTAACTAAAATGCCAAACGCTGAAGTAACAAAAATGACAATAGTTGTACATCCTATTATATTTTACATACAGTATCTATATACTAAATGCGGCACGGTGGCTTAGTGGTTAGCACGTTCTCCTCTCAGCACTAGGGATTCCCGGTTCAAATCCCCATCTGGGTGGAGTTTCCATGTTCTCCCCGTGTCCACGTGGGTTTCCTCCGGGTTCTCCGGTTTACTCCCACAGTCCAAAAACATGGATAAAGTTAATTGAGTTCTCCAAATTGCCCCATATAGAGTGTGTATGTGTGTGTGAGTGTGAGTGTGTGCCCAACGATGGATTGGCGCCCTGTCCTGGGTGTATCTGCCCAGCGCCCAAAACGTTCTCCCCTGGATGGGCATGGGGAAACCCCCCGCGACCCTAAAAAAGAATGGGCGGCACGGTGGCTTAGTGGTTAGCACGTACGCCTCTCAGCACTAGGGATTCCCAGTTCGAATTCCCATCTGCGTGGAGTTTCCATGTTCTCCCCGTGTCTGTGTGGGTTTCCTCTGGGTTCTCCAGTTTCAATTCAATTCAATGGATCAATTCAATTGAATTCTCAAAATTGCCCCATATAGAGTGTGTTTCTGTGAGTGAGTGTGTGCCCAGCAATGGATTGGCGCCCTGTCCTGGGTGTATCTGCCCAGCGCCCGAGACGTTCTCCCCTGGATGGGCATGGGGAACCCCACCACGACCCTAATAGAGGATAAAGCAGGAGATAATGAATGAATTAATATATACAAATCTAACTTTAAAAGAACAGGGTAATCAGGGTCCGTGGCCCATAATGTACCACATGTGATATAAATGATGATAAAATTTTCTTGCATCTTGATTTGTAAGTCACTTTAGAAAAATGTGTCTGCTAAATAACTTAATGTAAATAAATGAGATGAATCCTTTGAGTTGGCTGGAGTGACGTGTGACTCTGTGTGCAGGAGTCCATCAGTGATTTTTACTGGTATTATTCGGGTAAGGAGATCATTGATGAACCAGGGAAGAGGAACTTCTCTAAAGCCATGACTGTGGCCAAGCAGGTTTTCAACACCCTCACTGAGTACATCCAGGTAACAGCACTCATGCATGCAGCTCACATTCACTCATTCATTTATTGACTTTAATTCATTTACTCATTTATTTACTCTAATCAGGGCTCTTACTTCACAGCAAGATGGTTTGATTCCCAAACTGATTCTTTCTGTGTGGAGTTGCATGATCCAACATACATTTTAAAAAGTCTAAAATTGATTCATATGCTTACCCGTCTCTTTCTCAGGGACCATGTACAGGTAATCAGCAGTCTCTGGCTCACAGCAGGCTTTGGGATGCAGTTGTTGGATTTCTTCATGTATTTGCACATATGATGATGAAACTGGCTCAGGTGAGTTCAGGTTTCATTGACTGTACATCATTAATCACTCTGTACTGAATGGAGGTGTGTGTGTTCATGTAGTTAAAATCAGTTTAATCAACCTGTTCCCTGTGGTTTCAGGACTCGAGTCAGATCGGCCTGCTCAAAGAGCTGCTGGACTTGCAGAAGGACATGGTGGTGATGCTGCTCTCACTGTTGGAGGGTATTGTGACTTCATAGTAATGTTATTATTACACTTTATAAGACTTTACCACAGTGAGTTTCTATACTCATTTCTAGAACTCGTTATATGTTTTTGCCTGCCATCTGCTCTCCTTGACATTTGAGTTTTGAATGAAGGGCAGTTCCATTAAAACCTGAATCTGAAGGCATGGAAAGTAAATATATCATCGTATTCTCTTTAAACAGGTTTATATGATGCTCCTGAGAGCATCATATAAAGTATAGAGATATAATTTTCCTGTTGCATTGCTCACTGTTCATATGTGCATATGGGTTTATTATTATAGCTAATGTGAGTTTGATGCAGAACACAGAGCAGGCTCTTAATGAAGCAGAGCTGAGAGAGAGTATTAGAGTGGACGTGAGAGGATGTCAGAGTAAACTCACCTGCATGACTGTAGGAGAGAAGACTGCAAATGATGATCTTTAGCTCTCTAAAGCCTCATTTATACTCCCTCTGCGTACGGAAATGTGTGCGTGCGCTTCATGCGTTATAACAGTTACTGCCCACATACTTCCTTGCGTCAGCTCCGTTGATATGGTTGTTGAACACTACATCCATTAGAGGGCAGTTTAGAGTAAAAATCAAACATGGCAACGGCGGAGGAACTTCTGATTTTGTACAAACTGCAAAAACGACAAAAAAGGCAGCGTTCCAGACGGCGGTGTTCTGTGAGGCCACTGAACGGGTCGCGACATTTGGGTGGAGAATTTTATTCACTTGTCCGTCTAATGAGGGAAATTGGTGACGAACGTCATTTCCAATACTTTCGGATGTCTGCCAGGACATTCGATAACTTGCTTTGCTTTGTAACAACTGTTTGTCCCTGTGCCCCGGCGAAGGAACATCATATAAATGATTAAAACTGCGCACACACTCGTATAACCGCTCTTCAAAAAGTTCCACCATGTTTTTATTCTTCTTCGTGTACATATGGAAGTGGTCGCATCATGCACTGCCCCCACGGTTTCCAGTGGTATTGCTCCGTCCTGTCCGCATCCGCAAGCTATTAGAAAACGTGCAAATTACGTACGAAATGAACGCAGAGTACGGACAAAATGCTCCGTCCGTATCCGTCTCCGTATTTAACGTTGAGAACATTAGAACATTTCGGGCGCTGGGCTGATACACGCAGGACAGGGTGCCAATCTATCGCTAGGCACACTCACTCACATAGACGCACACAAACACACACTCTATGGGGCAATTTAAATCTTTTAATTTACCTTGAATCCTGTACCCTGAATGTTTTTGGACTGTGGGAGGAAACCAGAGGACCCGGAGGAAAAATAAATAATCGATTTGAATCGATGCATTGATTTTACAGCTGGTTATGTGATGCATCGATACGTCCGCAAGACTATCAATTAAAGCAGGGGTGTCCAAAAATTTTGCAAAGAGGGCCAAATTTGATAAAGTAGAGATGCCCGGGAGCCAGTACTGTAGATTTTCCACTCCTTTGCCCCCTAGCTGCCTCTGAATGTCTGACAATATGTTTGTCAATTCTCTGTGCCACAGTATTGCAAGGCAGAGACCGATAGTATGACAATACTTAATGAATGTGTTTATATTGCCACCATTTTTTCACGCCTATTTTTACATCCGCTCTGCCGTACCAAACACATCCACTCTGCCTTGCCAAAGCTGCGGGTTTCACTACCTCATTATTGTCTTCTAACTTCCTTTATACTTTAAAGAAAGTAAAAACATTAAACATTAAACACTTAAAATACAGAATCATTTTTTTAAAAATTATTTTAAATGTTGCGTCTGTATCGAATACGTAATGTTATTTAAATATAAATATTTTCACAAAGTGTACCCAGCGATGGATTGGCGCCCTGTCCTGGGTGTATCTGCCCAGCGCCCGAGACGTTCTCCCCTGGATGGGCATGGGGAACCCCACCGCGACCCTAATAGAGGATAAAGCGGGAGATAATGAATGAATGAATATTTTCACAAAAAGATTTCCCCTTTTCCAAACACAGGCGCTACTAGCCTTTTAAAAAATGCCAGGTACACGATACTCTGTAAAACATGAGACAGCATGAATCAGAACAACGCTGCAGACATGTAAGAACATTGTAATTCATACTCCTATCGTCTCCTGAGACGTATGGAACGTAATATGTGGACGTATTCCACTGTATGGAAACCTGGTTGTGGTTTTTAAATACATATTTATAATGTATTCAATATATGAATATTTTAGAATAGCTTAGTGGTTAGCACATTCGAGGTCGATCCAGGTTAGAATCCCAATTTGGGTGGAGTTTCCATGTTCTCCCACAGTCCAAAAACATGGATTCAAGGTAAATTGAATGCTCCAAATTGCACCATATAATGTGTGTTTGTGTGGATGTGTTTGTGTGAGTGAGTTTGTGCCCAGCGATAGATTAGCGCCCTGTCCTGGGTGTATCTACCCAGCACCCAAAACGTTCTTCCCTGGATGAGCATGGGAAACCCTCCTGCGACCCCAATAAAGGATTGAATAAATGGATGAATACACACATCCTAGATTAAACATATTTGACACCTGCACAATAAGCATTAGACATATTATGATTTATCTTATTGCACTTTATTTTACTTTTTTTATGGAGTAACTGTTCTGTTTATAGTTTGTTGGGCACAGCAGCTATAGAGTGAACACTGCATGAATAGAATACTGACTCTGTATCTCAATAAAAGGCCATGTATTTTCTTGTTAATTTGTTTGAAATATAATAGATTTAATGTTTAAAAAAACATAATAATCAAATCTTTGGCTTGAAGAATCGATATCAGATCAAATTGTCATGAAGGCTCCAATTTACACCCCTAATAACACTGAAATAGCTTTAACCCTGTGGTCTGTTGTTGCTGCAAGAGGTGTGAATAGGGTTCATTAAGTGCAGCCCTGGTTTTGGAATACAATCTGATTTTGATGAGTCGGCGTGCAGTGTTACACCACTGACCCAGCACCAGTTAAAATTGTGGTATCTGTCACCATAGGTAATATTGTGAATGGCACCATCGCCCGGCAGATGGTGGACATGCTGGTGGAGTCATCCAGCAATGTGGAGATGATCCTGAAGTTCTTTGACATGTTCCTCAAACTGAAAGACATTGTGGCCTCTGGTGCTTTTCGTGACTATGTGACAGATCCCAGAGGTCTGATCTCCAAAAAAGATTTCCAGAAGGCGATGGACAGTCAGAAGCAGTACACGGCGTCTGAGATTCAGTTTCTGCTGTCCTGCTCCGAGGCCGACGAGAACGAGATGATCAATTACCAGGAATTCGCCGAGCGCTACCAGGAGCCGGCAAAGGATATCGGCTTCAACATTGCTGTTCTTCTCACCAACCTATCTGAACACGTCCCACATGACACCAGGCTCCAGAACTTCCTGGGACAGGCCGAGAGCGTCCTGAACTACTTCCGCCCATTCCTGGGTCGTATTGAGATCATGGGTGCCAGCAGGAAGATTGAGAGGATTTACTTTGAGATCAGTGAGGTGAACCGAAAGCAGTGGGAAATGCCGCAGGTACGAGAGTCCAAGCGGCAGTTCATATTCGACGTGGTGAATGAGGGCGGAGAATCAGAGAAGATGGAACTGTTTGTGAACTTCTGTGAAGACACCATTTTTGAGATGAACATTGCATCACAGATCTCTGAGCAAGAGGGGGAGGAGAAGGAGGAAGATGATGGGGAGATGGAGGAGGGAAACGAGGCAGGTGGAGGCGGAACCGACGAGGAGGAGAATGGCAATAATGTCCAATCAGAATCTAACTCTGCCTTCTCAGACTTCATCGACAGTGTGCTGCATTTTATGGGAATGTTCACCTTCCGGAACCTGCGCAGGCAGTACCGCCGTCTCAGGAGGATGACTGTGAAAGAGATGGTAGTCGGCATGGCAACGTTCCTCTGGACCATTTTGATGGGAGTACTTCATTTTGTCTATAGTGTGTGTCGAGGACTGTTCCTTCTCATCTGGCACACACTGTTTGGTGGTGGTTTGGTGGAAGGAGCCAAAAATGTGACAGTGATGGAGCTGCTGGCGAGCATGCCCGACCCCACACAGGATGAGGTGCACGGGGACCTGCCTGGAGAGGCTGGAATCGGGGAAGAGCTGGAGGCAGGAGGGGTGGCAGATTTTACTGAGGCAGCAGGAGGAGAAGAGGAGGATGAGGAGAGCTCAGATCAGGATGTAGGGAAAATCCCTGGGATTGATACACCTGGTGGTTTGGGGGATATGGGGGACACGACACCCGTGGATCCTCCAACTCCAGAAGGTTCTCCTTTAGCCAAAAGGAAAATGGTACAGAACACCGGGAGTGAACAAACTAACCCTGAGTGCGTAATCTAACACCAAGGTCTGGTCCTAAACCATATCATACCAGCATGTACCACTTTCAGGACCTCAGAACTGAGAAAAACATCTAATTACCTTCTGTAGAACCAAACAATTTAAAAAGCATGTGGTTCTTCATCCTTTGTTATTGACCTATTATAAATAATCACTCACTGAGGTGGTGACTTATTCCATAGTCTTCAATGGGACCATATTTATTACTCAGTGTCTAATCAGGAGGTTTTTCCATAAATCTCTGTGTTGATCTGTTCAAAACTCCTTTTTTCTCTTCATTACTGGATCCTCTGAAGCACCAGGTGGTTTTGGAGACATGATGCTATTTTTCCTGCACGTCTGTTAGACATCAGTAAGCTACAGCAGAGTAGGTGGTGCTATAAAGGTCGTATTACTGTGTGGTTTGTTTCTGTACAACAATAAAGTTACATGTAACAACTGGGGTAGTCATAGGCTTTGGTTGTGAAACCAGCCTCACGACCTCATTGCCGTTCGTGTACCACAATTAAATGTACCACAATTGCTCCCCGGGCGCCGTGTACAATGCTACCAACCCCTCCATGCACGTGTGCTCCCTTTACCAGTGTGTGTGTGTGTGTGTGTGTGTGTGTGTGTGTGTGTTTCACTGCACAGATGGGTTAAATGTGTAGAACAAATACCTTTACGTATTCAAGTATTTTGTTTTTCATTCCAACAATATTAAGTGGTGTACAGTATATAGTGGAATTCATTCATTCATTCATTATCTCCCACTTTATCCTATGTTAGGGTCGCGGTGGGGTTCCCCATGCCCATCCAGGGGAGAACGTCTCGGGCGCTGGGCAGATACACCCAGGACAGGGCGCCAATCCATCGCTGGGCACACACTCACACACACAGACACACACTATATGGGGCAATTTGGAGAACTCAATTGACTTGATCCATGTTTTTGGACTGTGGGAGGAAACCGGAGAATCCGGAGGAAATCCACGCAGACACGGGGAGAACATGGAAACTCCACCCAGATGGGGATTCAAACCGGAAATCCCTAGTGCTGATAGGCGAACGGGCTAACCACTAAGACACCATGCCACCGTATATAGTGGAATGAAACAGAATTCTCCAGGAAGAAGGTGCTACACCTAACAGCAACTACACAACCCAACGTAAAGTTCATGAGTGCAAATATCTTGTGCAAAACAAGAACTCCAATAAATACATAATAATACTTAGGACAATAAATAATAAAAGGGAGGGAACAGTGCAGGTGGCCCACTAGTCCACTAACAGTGCAGGTGTGAGCCACAAGGTGCAAAAATATGTGCATGGTTATATAAATGAGAGAACATGAAAAAAGCACAGTAGGCAAAATAAATCACTTTTTCACTTATAAGTCACTTTCACCTGATAAGCACCATGTCTCCTAAACCACCTGGTGATTCAGAGGATCCAGTGATGAAGACAAATGTACAGATCAACACAAACCCTGATGGAGGAGATTTTCTGATAAATTTTTCCTTGGACCTTGAATTTTGGACATGATGAAGATACAGAATGGCACACTGCAGTGTCCTGTTAAAGCTGTATCCACTCCACCTTTATTCTCTGAAGGCTAACTGATAGACTAGCTGCTCAGCAGTTTGTACATCATCCTACAGCAAGTCACAATAAACATCAAAGACACTGTGAACCTGTAACAAACGTGTATCCCTGTGGATACACTCAACAACAACAGCACTTATATCCTGGCTGAAATCAGAATCTCCAAAGCCATGTATTTAACTGACCATTAGCATCAGCATGCAGGTTTATTGTTTGGTGTCGGTTTTTATGTGATGTTTAATGAATGAATAGAGGTGCTGTGGAGTTTCAACTCTTTATTTGTGCTTCCGAATAACAATATAATCCATACAGTGTTCTCAGCACACACTGTGTTTGTGTGTTTATATATATATATGTGTGTGTGTGTGTGTGTGTGTGTGTGTGTGTGTGTGTGTGTGTGTGTGTGTGTGTGCGTGTGTGTGAGTAGCCAGAAGAGGGCGTAACTGAGCCAGTAGCACCCACAACAGCACCAGTAGAAGAACCTCCTCAAGAGCCAGAAAAGGCGGAGTGAGTATTTAGTTGTTTAATATGAAATTCTGCAATCAGTGGAACATTAACAACCCTGCCCTGATCTCAAATTAAGATAAGCATTAAATACAGCTCCTAAAACAACCAGAGTGGTAATGAAAGACTGCTGTCAGATCAAGTGTCAGGCTGTCAGGTCCTTCAAAACCTTCTCTGAAGACCTAAAAAGACTGGTGTTTATTATATTTTGTCCATGAATACTTATTAAATAATTCCAACTGCTCTGTGTGCCTTCTTTCATAGTGTTTCCCCCATTGCGCTACTTCACGAGTTTATTTTATTTTAAAGCTTATAACCAATTACATTTCAGCATTATTGGTTGCCAGGTTTCAAATATTTCTGTCTACGACTTCAAAATAAATTTTGCTGGCCTGGTAGCATTAAATAAGTGTAGCTCAGCCTGTTGTTTTAACTAATCAGATTTTGAGTCCTCAACACCAGAGCCTTCTAGCAGGCGTAGGTTATGCCTGATTGGAGAGTTCTGTTGATGAGCGGACAAGTTCAGCCAATTTAAACTTATTACAAAATAGGAATATGTGCACATGGATTTGTACAGATATATCTTAGTAAGCTGTAGGCTAAACTTTTTATCATGTTTGTATAATTTCCATCAATGCACTTTAACATTTTCCTTTGGGGAGTGAATCTGTATACAGTGCATCCTCAGTATCCTTATTCCTCCACAGCACTGAAAATGGTGAAAAGGCAGAAAAGGAAGCAGAAGAGAAATGTGAGAAGCCAGAGGAGGAAACTGCTGTCAAGAAGACCAGCGGAAAAACCAAGAAGGGGAAGAAGACCTCAACGAGCGGAGGCTTTGAGCTGTGGAACGAGCTGGATGTTCAAAGAAATAAGTTCATGGTGATGATGAATACAAATGTACTGCTCAGTTCTACAGACTGTGGGTTTAAACTCCTCTGTTTCATCCTTAGAACTATCTGTCTCGTAACTTCTATAATCTGCGCTTCCTGGCTCTGTTCATCGCGTTTGCCCTGAACTTTATCCTGCTCTTCTACAGGGTGAGTGAGTCGCTCTGGGTCGAGTAAGTTTCGGGTGGAGTAGTGAAGCTAAGTCCCTCCTCTTCTCCCTCAGGTATCAGACAGTCCTCCTAGTGATGAGGAACTAGAAGGTTCTGGACTCTTTGAGGGATCAGAAATGTTTGAGGGATCAGGATCAGGAGAAGAGATGGAGGGATCTGGATTGGAGGATGTTGGAGGGGATGAAGATGAGGATGAGGACGGTCCTGTGTATTACTTTCTGGAAGAGAGCACAGGATACATGCAGCCTACTCTATCCTTCTTTGCCATCACCCATACCATCATATCTTTCATCTGCATCATCGGATACAACTGCCTCAAGGTGCGGCTTCATCATTCATTCATTCATTCATTATCTCCCGCTTTATCCTCTATTAGGGTCGCGGTGGGGTCATCCCCTGCCCATCCAGGCAGATAGACCCAGGACAGGGCGCCAATCTATCGCTGGGCACATTCACGCACACAGACACACTCTATATGGGGCAATTTTTGAGAATTCAATTGACTTGATCCATGTTTTTGGACTGTGGGAGGAAACCGGAGAACCTGGAGGAAACCCTCGCAGACACGGGGAGAACATGGAAACTCCACCCAGATGGGGATTCGAACCGGGAATCCCTAGCGCCGAGAGGCGAACGTGCTAAACACTAAGCCACCGTGCCGCCTGGCTTCATCATCATCACCACCACCATCATCACCATAATTATAATCACAAGTATAACAACTGTTGAAAATCTTACAAAAACAATAATAATGAAGGATTCAGGCATATTTATCACTACTTACCAACCAACCTACAAACCAACCTCATGATATCTTGCCTGAGATGTTGTGTGTGTTTGTGTAGATCCCATTAGTTATCTTTAAGCGGGAGAAGGAGCTGGCGAGGAAGTTGGAGTTTGATGGACTTTACATCACTGATCAGCCTGAGGATGAGGATATTAAAGGACAGTGGGACAGACTGGTTCTAAACACACCGTGAGACACACACACACACACACACACACACACACACTCTCTCTCTCTTCTTGATTGTACGAACCGGATTCCAAAAAAGTTGAGACACTACACAAATTGTGAATAAAAACTGAATGAAATGATGTGGAGATGGCAAATGTCAATATTTTATTCAGAATAGAACACAAATCACAGATCAAAAGTTTAAACTGAGAGAATGTATCAATGTAAGGGAAAAATATGTTGTTTCAAAATTTCATGGCATCAACAAATCCCAAAAAAGTTGGGACAAAGCCATTTTCATCACTGTTTGGCATCCCACCACTCAACAGACATCTGGGGACAGAGTGTAATACACTCCCATGTGTAATACAGGCCTCTAACTGTTCAATCTTGGGTCTTCTTTGTCGCACCTTCAAAGCGCCAAAGGTGAAAGATCTGGACTCCAGGCAGGTCATTTCAGTACCCGGATCCTTCTCCTATGTAGCTATGATGTGATTGCTGCAGAATGTGGTCTGGCATTATCTTGTTGAAAAATGCAGGGTCTTCCCTGAAAGCGATGATTGCTAGATGGGAGCATATGTTCTAGAACCTGAATATAGTTCTCTGTATTAATGGTGCCTTTCCAGACATGCAAGCTGCCCATGCCACAAGCACTCATGCAACCCCATACCATGAGTGATGCAGGAGATTACGAGCATCCAGTAGAGTTTTACAGCCTTGACCCTTACGCACAGTGATTGTTCCAGATTCTCTGAATCTTTTGTTGATGTTATGAACAGTTGATGATGATAACTTAAAAGTCTTTGCTATTTTACGCTGGGTAACACCATTTTAGTATTGCTGCATCTTTCTGTGCAACAATGGTGGAATTGGTGATCCTCTTACCATCTTGGCTTCTGAGAGGCACTGACACTCTGAGAAGCTCTTTTTATACCCAATCATGTTGTCAACTGACCTAATTAGCGTTACTTATATGCTCAATTTCTTTTTTCGAGCCATTTATTGCTACTTGTTCACACATTTTTGGGATTTGTTGACACTGAAATTTTTATTCAACATATTTTTCCATTTACTTAGTTTAAACTTTTGATCTGTGATTTGTGTTCTATTCTGAATAAAATATTGACATTTGCCATCTCCACATCATTGAATTCAGTTTTTATTCACAATTTGTTTAGTGTCCCAACTTTTTTGGAATCCGGTTTGTATATTTTACATTTACATTACATTACATTTACATTTGGTCATTTAACAGACGCTTTTATCCAAAGCGACTTACAAGGTGAGCACAGGGTTAATCACAACATCCCTGGAGCAATGAGAGTTAAGGGCCTTGCTCAAGAAACCACATTGGTAACTTCAGTGGACCTGGGATTTGAACCCACAACCTTCAGATTGATAGCCCAACGCCTAACCACTGAGCTACCTCGCTTTAATTTTAGTCATTTTAACTCATGATTTGTTACATATGAATCAATAACATAACTATAAATTGTATGAGGACTGAAAGTCCTGTGTCCACTGTATGAGACTTATAATAAGACAATGAGACAATAATCAAATATACAAATATCCTAAAGATGATTATTGTGATTTTACCTGCTGGTGAGAAAATCATTAAATCATACACGTCATTAAATGATCAGTTAACAACCCCTTCATTTTGAATAAAAGAGTGAGTGGAACTTAATTTGCAGACAGTTTAATCCATTACATTTACATTTGCTAATTTTTTACAGATGATTTTATCCAAATATACCAACTTGGTTGGGGTCACAGCACAGGATTAGCACAGAAGGCAGAACCATCGTTAATGGACTTTGATTGTGGTAGATTAAAGCAACTGGCATGGCTCCAGCTAATCATTGTATGCGGCCTTCAAAACTGGTAACATCACATGCCGCTGGGAGAGAGACCATGAGCTGGAGTGATGGAGGAAGTGAGGAGCGGAAGTTATCTATAGTGCTGGGGACTTTTTGCATGGCATTGTGTGGGAGGACAGAAGATTCTACTCTGACGTGCCCAATTTTGGAGAGATGATGTTAGGAGCTCACGAGCAGACTAGATTGGAACCACGTACACAGAGAGTCCTCCGTTCACTCCAGCTTGTGATTGGTCTTGCTCCCCACAGCATGTGATGTTACTCATTTTTAAGGCGCACACATAAATTAGGCGGAGCCGTGTTAAGGCTTTTAATTGACCAGAATCAAAGTCCATTATTGGTCTGGTATGGTTCTGCCTTCTTCCCCAAACCATGGCGATCCTACCATATCAGTAAAGCAACATTTCCAGCTTATAGTTTCTAGAATAATTAATGATTTAAACCTGGGCTTTTATTTTCTTTTAGATCTTTCCCAAATAATTACTGGGACAAGTTTGTGAAACGGAAGGTGAGTGATAATGTAACTGCTTTATATCATCATCATGTTATTATTGTTTGTTCTCATGATCGTCAGAATTCAGCATTATGTAGAAGACAAGGTCTCTTTTATTCAGCGTTGTGTTCATAATTAACTGTGCTCAGCTCAGTTGCTTAATCCATAAGCAGTACATCAGACTTATTATTCATCCTGCTGCCTTAAACCATGAACAGATGTTAACAGTGGTCATTTAAACATGGAGTGGTGGAGTGGAGTAACCTGGAGTAACCTGAGGGTGGAGTAACCTGTCTAAAACAGTGTGTAATCAATACAACTGCAATTCTGACATGTAAACCCTTTTCCTACAAGGTGCTGGAAAAATATGGGGATATTTACGGCCGAGAGAGAATTGCTGAGCTGCTGGGGATGGATCTCGCCTCTCTGGATGTCAGCAAGCAACAAAACGATAAGAAACCAGAAGAACCAGACAACTCGCTTTTGGCCTGGTGAATAAAATTCCATCAATTGTTCCTTTAAAGAAACCAAAGACAGGGGAATATCCTGAACGATTTATATATTGTGGTGTGACAGGGCATTCACATAATCCACATGTGACGGGGCATCCACAGGAGGTTCTGAGGGGCATATTTTAGGTGCCATATTTGGGATGGCAGTTTTCCCATCAATGGGGATGTGTGTCAGGGGGTTTCCCGGCACATTTAGGGAAGTGGATATAAGCATGGACGTGGTTTGTCAATGTTGGTTGAATGGAGAGAGTTATCTAACTTTTTTATTTCTCTAATTTTTTTTTTTACAATGCAAAGAGAACATGCAAACCATAGAGAACCCAGGACATTCTTCACCATGCTGTCAGTTATATTTATGTTTTTGTAAATGAGATGATGATTTATTAGTCCAAAAATTCACAGTTATGTACATAGATGACATAATGCAGTAAGGGAGACTAAAAAAAACACTATAAAAGACAAAAGATTTCCCAGCAACAAAGTATTGCACATATAATAATTGAATAGGTATTGCATGCGTGTTATTTGTCAATAACACTTAAATCTTTATAGTTAAAACTTAATAAATCTTTATAGTTTAGGAGTACAATAAATCACTGGTTTCAACATTCACTACATTGTTCATATGTTGCTTAGTACAGCTGCTCCTGCTGATAATAACCTGTATTTATAGACTGTATATACAGTTTATTACTTTGGTTGTTTATCTAAAGCTGCACCACTCGATTCAGTGGACCAGAACCAGTAGAATCAGAAATGACCTCTGAAAGTAAAGATTCATGGTGCAGCAGAAATCACATCCGCATGTCTGCTCTTATTCCTCCATCAGGATCTCTGCAGTTGATTTGAAGTATCAGGTCTGGAAATTTGGAGTCGTATTTACAGACAATGTAAGTGTTTTTGTTTCCTGGATTTAAAGAAACAGTACAGGTTAAAACAATTAAATGCAACCATTGTATCACTTCAGCAACCAGTAAATCACGTGTTAATGTGTGTGTGTGTGTGTTTGTGCTTCAAAGACATTTCTTTATCTGGTGTGGTACACTGTGATGTCACTTCTTGGTCACTACAACAACTTCTTCTTTGCCTGCCACCTTCTGGACATTGCCATGGGAGTGAAAACTCTGCGCACCATCCTATCTTCTGTCACACACAATGGCAAGCAGGTAACCATGAGTAAGCGTAATGTTCAGTATGAAATGGCAGTATGATCCACTGCTGTGTAAAAGCGTGGGAGTATCCAGGTGTATGCCAGGAGACAGTACAGGAGAGTTGGATTGAGCTTCCAGAACACCCAGGTCATTACTAAAATTCATCTGTCATACTGTCTTTCTGCTTGAATCCAGCAGTATCAGTGCAGCTTTACATCTGATCTCAGATCATTTCATTTATTACTTTCACAGTTTTATTTATTACTTTACAACAGTTGATATTTCTTCTGTGACTAAAACCCAAAGCTGTGATGTAGCCATGAGACTGGTGGCCACACCACACGGAGCCTTTCAGAACTGTAACTCTGTCCATATGTGTGTGTGTGTGTGTGTGTGTGTGTGTGTGTAGCTGATGATGACGGTGGGATTGTTAGCAGTGGTTGTTTATCTCTACACGGTCGTGGCCTTTAACTTCTTTAGAAAGTTCTATAATAAGAGTGAGGATGAGGATGAGCCGGACATGAAGTGTGATGACATGATGACGGTAAGTGATTTCTGTTCATGTTCTCTTCTTATTACACTGCTTCATCTCCTCCAGCATTATCATCATAATCATAATGCTTCTGCCCCCAGTGTTACCTGTTCCACATGTATGTGGGCGTAAGGGCTGGAGGAGGGATCGGTGATGAGATTGAGGACCCTGCAGGTGATGAGTATGAACTTTACCGTGTGGTATTCGACATCACCTTCTTCTTCTTCGTCATCGTTATTCTTCTGGCCATCATCCAGGGTACCGCCCATTTCATTTTGCACTTTACTGATGTACAGTAGCATGATACACTCTCTACAGCACTATAACACAACTTCACCGAACCCCAGACCCAACACATCTGTGTTGCCATGTGTCTCTCTTTTCTTTACCTCTGATGGAATTTATTCAACAATAATGTTCTTATATGCAGGTTTGATCATTGATGCATTCGGTGAACTGAGAGACCAACAAGAGCAGGTTAAAGAAGATATGGAGGTACTGTGTGTGTGTGTGTGTGTGTGTGTTGTTAATGATAATCATTGTGTTAAATTAATACTGATTGTGTTTATTTCTCAGACTAAATGTTTTATCTGTGGGATCGGGAGTGATTACTTCGACACAACGCCACACGGCTTTGAGACTCACACATTAGATGAACACAACCTTGCTAATTACCTGTGAGTGTCATTGTATATACACACACACACACTTTAGTGATTGATGTTTAAATATTAGGTGCTAAATAGAATAAAGCATTAAGGTAAAAGGTTGTGCATTATTGTTAATAAATCACAGGAAAGAGGTGTTTTTAGGCACAACGCAAAGCATCCTTATTGTATACATGATAATAATAATATATAATAATATATAAATAATATATAATAATATGGCGGCACGGTGGCATAGTGGTTAGCATGTTCGCCTCTCAGCGCTAGGGATTCCCGGTTCGAATCCCCATCTGGGTGGAGTTTCCATGTTCTCCCCGTGTCTGCGTGGGTTTCCTCCGGGTTCTTCGGTTTCCTCCCACAGTCCAAAAACATGGATCAAGTCAATTGAATTCTCAAAATTGCCCCATATAGAGTGTGTTTGTGTGAGTGAGTGTGTGCCCAGCGATAGATTGGTGCCCTGTCCTGGGTCTATCTGCCCAGCTTGATAAAGCGGGAGATAATGAATGAATGAATGAATGAATAATAATATATTGTCTATCACACATTAATACGAATGTGAAGTGTTCAGGGGTGTGCATAATTGTCAGTAATGTCACGGCTAGACAAACGAATGGCTCAGCCAATCAGATTTAAGGACTGGACTATCTGTTTTACAAATAGTTTTATAAATGTTTTCTCATCATTTAATTACATAATAACTGATCTTTTCTTTTAAGTTTCTTCTTGATGTACCTGATAAATAAAGAGGAGACAGAACACACCGGACAGGTACCTCATTTAAACTGCTGGTTTTCATGGTTCTGGTACAGAGACTTATATTTACCTTATAAACTTATTTGTGCACTACTGACCTGCTTTAATCTCTCTCTTCCTGTCTGCATGTCTGTCTCCCTGTCTCTCTTTATTTCCTTGTCTGTCTCTGTCTGTCTTTCGCTCTTTCTGACTGTCTCTTTCTATTTGTCTCTCCCTGTCTGTCTGTATTTCCCTGTCTGTTTTTTTTCTCTGTTTTTTCTTTTCCTCTCTCTCTGTTTCTCTCTCTGTCTGTCTCTCTGTGTGTCTCCCTGTCTGTCTTTATCTATCTTTGTTTCTCTGTCTGTTTCTTCCTGTCTGTTTCATCCTGTCTGTCTGTTCTTCTGTCTGTGTTTATCTGTCTCTGTTTCTCTGTCTATCTGTCTCTGTCTCTCCCTATGTCTGTCCCTCTGTCTGTCTTTCTCTCTCTGTATCAGGAGTCATATGTATGGAAGATGTATCAGGAGCGATGTTGGGACTTTTTTCCTGCTGGTGATTGTTTTAGGAAGCAGTATGAGGATCAGTTGGGATGAATCCTTCAGTTTTCTCATTTGTTAAATCTTTTGTTTATTATCATATTTGTCTTTAATTGTTTTTAGATGAAGTCCAGAGTTTTATTAGAAGGCCTGTTTGATTTATACCCTGTATCAATGCATTTTTATCCAGTGCAGGGAAACCAGAGTTTATCTTGCTCTACAGACCAGGTTCCTGATGTCAAAAAAAAAAAAAATTATTTAATTAATTTATTTAAATCGGTTATTTAATTAAGAACAAAAGTTTATTGTAACTTTGTGAATATAAAATAAATCGTTCCACATATACTTTACAGTATTTTATATTGTTGGAATGACAAATAAAACACTTGAATACTTGGATAAATTCTCTATTTGCCATTTCATTTAACACAAACGCACACAGCCACTACACTAAATAAGTATTGAAGCAGGAATATGTAGCAGGAGTTTACTCTTGCTGTACCTACTAACATCAGATTTACTTTTATATTAACATTAATATTCTGAAGAATCCTTATAAATTATATTTATAAATCCAGATCTGTATAGTTTATATGATGTTTTGATCTGTGGACACTGTGGGTTTAGATCCTGAGATTAACAAGGCATTTTGCAGACACTTTTATCCAAAGCAACTTGCAGGAATCCCACATTAACGGATTGGGTCAGAGCACAATGTCAGCCATCATACAGCTATCTGGATCAATAAGGATCAATAAAAGGCCTTGCTCAAGGGCCACACTTGCAACATTTGATGAACTTTAGGTTTGAACCCCTGACCTTCAGATTTGAAGGCCTACACTCGGTGAGCTACCACACATGCATGTTACAGTTGAAATCTCCACTGTCTTCCATCTACCAACTGAATGTGTTGCTACCTCCTTCACAACACCACACAACACCACCTGTGATATCATAATCTGGGTTTCTCTTGTTCAGATTATATGTTACACTCTGTGAGGATCATTGGGATCTTGGCTCTCGTCATCAGAAAGCAGTGAGGAGGAAGAGGAGGGTGAGGATAAGGAAGAGTAACTCAACATGGGCTGGTAATCGGAGGAAATGGAGCTCAGGCACGAGACGTCACGCTCTGATCGGCTCCTGATCTCTCGCACAGCACAGGGTCGCTCGCTGAAGTTGGGTTTGAACCCATCCTGCAGCTCTTTAGAGATATGAAGCCACTTCTACAGAAGATGACAAAAAGAGCAGTGACTTCCTGTGAACAAGACCATAACAGTGCAGCACTAAAAAGCTTGTGTCAACAGGAAGTGACCTACTTCCACATTTCCATCGTATATGTCGATCAGGTCACCCAGATTTTTGGGTCTCGGAACAACGGGAATCAGAATCACTCTCAACCTGTGCAGATAAAAACAATGAACACTCATTTTATTTACTTAAATGAACGTTACAGACCTAATATCATTACATGCCCCCAAATGATCATGGATCAGAGATGCACTTAATCGTATTTAAATCCAGTGATGGTGCGGGGGAGGGGGGAACGGGGTTGTACCTTTCACACTGGATAAGAAGGCAAACGAGGATGATGAGGAGAAATGTTGCGCCAAAGGTGCATATTAGCATCAGAGTCCTCGACATTCCAGGTCCTGTCTCTGAAACACATGAGCTCAATTATTATTCATCATTATTTTCTACATTTCTGTTTTATATGATATATGCTGATTCTGTGTTAATGGTCCTCAGAGTCCACTTGTAGTACTGACTTTCTGTTAATGGGCTCAACAGTCCACCTTGAGTACTGACTCTTTGATTATAGTGATGACAGGCAACCTGTAGTCCTGACTCGGTGGTAATAATACTGACAGTCCACCTGTAGTACTGTCTCTGTGTTAATAGTCCTGACAGTCCACCTTGAGTACTGACACTATGATAATAGTGATGACAGTCAACCTGTAGTCCTGACTCTGTGTTAATAGTCCTGACAGTCCATCTGTAGTACTGACTTTTTGTTACAGTTTTTCTCAGTCGATTTGGTTCATTTTTCAGATCAGAATTGAAATTCTCAAAATTGTTCATTCAATCTCCACATCTCCTTGTCACTTGTGCACAACATAATTGTATTTATCATTGTGTTTCACATTTTGCAAATGCTTTTGTACATTTTTGCAAATGGTCATAGACAATTGTCTGTTGTTTTTTACATTATCTGTTGCTTATGTCATGTTTATCAAAATGTGTTGTACTGATTGTCTGTTGAATTGTCTTACGCTCCAAAACATTTAGGTCTTATGTCATCGCCTAGGTCATTATATGCAAAAATGCTGAACATGTTGTCATAATCTCTCAGGCATACTTTTTACATTTATTTTACACGTTTTTTTTAAACTTTTATGTTAAATTTTGGTAATTTGTCCTAAATTGATTAAATTGTTCTCAGGTGAATCTTGGCTTTCTGTTAAGGGAATTTATGAACATTTACATCATCAAGTGGTCAGAGGTGCATCTCATGAACCTGTAATTGGCAAACCTTATATATACAACATAACAGGGATATATATATATATATATATATATATATATATATATATATATATATATATATATATATATATAAAGGCTACCATTGATGTGCCAGGCCAACGAGGAGGAAACGTCACAATGTGTGCGGCTATGTCAGAGAATGGCGTCCTTACACATATTCCCGTTATAGGGCCCTATAGCACACAGCATCTCATCACATTCTTGGACACCCTCTATAGGGATCTCATCCCTGATAATGAGAAAGGTGTGGTGCAAGAGGATTTGCCCAAATATGTGATCATTTGGGATAATGTGAGTTTTCACCACGCTAACACCATCAGGCAATGGTTTGCCACTCATCATAGAATGCTGATGGAGTTCCTCCCACCCTATTCCCCTATTGAGGAGTTCTTCTCAGCCTGGAGATGGAAGGTATACGATCACCAGCCACACGTCCAGATGAACCTGCTGACTGCTATGGATGCAGCTTGTGAGGACATCACAGCAGATGCCTGCAAAGGCTGGATTAGACACTCTAGAAGATTCTTTCCACGGTGCATTGCAAGAGAAGATCTCCAGTGTGATGTGGATGAAAACATGTGGCCCAACAGAGAGGAGCATCAGGATGAATAGAAAAGAAAGCACTACAGTAATTCTTTAAGTTGTTTTGAGTATTCAGAGTAAGTTTCTAATTTTGTAGTTTTTCCTTTATTCCAAATAGTGCAGGCAAACAGTTGTGTCGTTCCTGAACTTCAATTAGATTTTTTGTCAACAGATTGCAGTGCTGTTAGAAAATAATACAGTAAAGAATATTACTCTAAATTTGATTCCAGTCCAATTTCTTGCTGTCCATCTCCCACATACAGTCATGTGTAACTTTTGTGTTCTGTAAGTTTGTATTTATGTGTGACCTGGATTGTTTCAATTGATATGCCACAGAATGTGCAGCGTTCTTGTAAACAAAAGCTTAGTTTCCATCAGAATATGCTTACAGTCTTCAATGTTGCACTGACAACATGACTAAGTAGTTTGACTACTGCCTTGTCAAAGGCAATGGCACACAGATAAGATATTTTGATGGCGCTGACAAATTGATTGACCTAAATATTTGCTTTTGAGGCAAAAACAAAGAATTTTGAGTGAAGTATGTGCTTTTGCAGGTATTTCATTGAATTTTGCTGTTTGCACTAACTGTTTTGAGAAATGCACTTGTTGTGATGCCAATGTAAATCATGATGTGAGAAATGTACCAAATCGACTGAGAAAAACTGTAATGGTCCTGACAGTCCACCTGTAGAACAGATTTTTGTCAATGGCCCTGACAGTCCACTTGTAGGTACTGACTCTGTTAATGGTCCTGATAGTCCAGCTATAGTACTGGCTCTGTGTTAATAGTCTAGATAATCCACCTGTAGTCTTGACTGTGTGATGATAATGCCGACAATCCACCTGTATTACTGATTTGTATTAATACTACTAATCAGTTTGTATTAATAATTTGTATTTATATTAATAATAAAATTAAAATTGGGTAACAAACCTTATAAAATGACTTTAAAGAGCAACATGAGGTAGCTTACTGCACCAAATGATTCAATATACCCCTATATATCAACCTCTTATATTTATCCAGACTAAAGTCACTATTACCTATTACCATCTATTACCTCACCCACTGAACCCTCATATGTCCTGAACTGTTTCCACTGTTTGAAAATGGTTCTGATGTTACATAAAATCACCATCAGACGACGTATGTCAGTGTTTGGTGCCTTTTTTTTAGTACGTCATCATTATAAAGTGTTTTTTTTAACTATAGATATCACAAACATGCTCAATGAAGCATTATAAATATTTAATATACAAACTAAGGTTCATTCATTCATTCATTATCTCCCGCTTTATCCTCTATTAGGGTCGCGGTGGGGTTCCCCATGCCCTTCCAGGGGAGAACGTCTCGGGCGCTGGGCAGATAGACCCAGGACAGGGCGCCAATCCATCTGGGCACACACTCACTCACTCAAACACACTCTATATGGGGCAATTTTTGAGAATTCAATTGACTTGATCCATGTTTTTGGACTGTGGGAGGAAACCGGAGAACCCGGAGGAAACCCACGCAGACACGGGGAAAACATGGAAACTCCACCCAGATGGGGATTCGAACTGGGAATCCCTAGCGCTGAGAGGCGAACGTGCTAACCACTAAGCCACCGTGCCGCCCGAACTAAGGTTGCAATTGTAAAAGTAAAGTGTAATGAAGCAGTTGTTTATGTCGCTAAGTGGGCATGACTTCTACATGAGTTCTATATTACAGGATTTGTGATTTCAGAGTTTAATAGATCTTAAAAATTGCAAAATTAGTCCTTTTTGTCCACTTGATTAAGACAGGATTTGGGATGTGGTGGTGTTACCTGTATTGTTGCTCGGAGTCATGGAGCCCCAGCACACAGATTGGCTCCAGTCGCTCCACAGTTCAGACTGACCACAGGTGTCCGACATGCGCACCCTCACCTGGAACTCATACTGATTTTGAGCGTTGGGAAAGGGCACGTTGTATGAGCTCTCTGTAGTGACGTACAGAGCCTGTGTAGAGAACAGGACATGGTTTGGGGCAAAACCTTCAGTCATCAACAAACAACAAACGTACAGTACATGGACAGTTGGTCAGTGCCAGATGTGTGATTGTAGTTTATGTTTAAATCAACATACCTTCCACTCTTTGTGGTTGATCCTGTAACGAACCTGACGGTCCTGACACATAGCCTTCATTTTAGTGCTGCTGTTCCAGTGGAACCAGAGTTCAGACTCCAGCATGTGCGCCGTCAGGTTACAGGGGGGTTTCAGCTTTACTGAGGGAGACAATCACACTGTCACACATTCCAATAGTACAGTTTTGTTCTGTTATTTTGTAATGTTTACTAGAGAGATGCCTATCCATAACCAAATTCTATGTGTGGGTAATATACAAATAAGTCTGATTCTGATGATTCTGATTAATGAATGGGCTTCTCACAAGAGGTCCCTTGTCCCTCAGGTAGAGGTCAGGATTTAGCATTTACTCCACTCCACATGTCCATACCTTTTTTCCCGTTTATTAAGTATTGGAGTGAACTTGAATACTATACTTCCTGTTAGCTGTATCTTCTGAAGTCCCATCACCTGCTGCTTGTTTCCTGTATGACAGTTTCTGAAGCTGTCTGTGTTTGAGGCTTTAAACGAGTAAGCACTTTGGTTTCCTGAACAGGAACATGTGCAGCAAGAGACACTGTTCAAAATGTTTCTCTATCTGATTCTCTTATCACTGATGTCTGACTCACACACTTACACACACCCAACCTGCAGTCCCTACATCTGTTACACACTTAATCCTATTGATTATTATTCATTCATTATCTTAATAATAATCTTAATCCTCTACAAGGGTTGCTGGGGGGTTCCCCATGCCCATCCAGGGAGAAAGTTTCGGGTGCTGGGCAGGACACTAAACTATTTCTGGGCACACTTACTTACACACACACACACACACACACACACACACACACACACACACACAGAGAACTCATATCTCTGTAAGCAGCTCATGGCCTGAAATTTGGCAACCTGTATTCAGGATCTAAAGAAGATCCAGATGGAGAACTCATTTATTATCTTCTGCTTAATCCTCTACTAGGGTTGGGGGTGGGTTGGGGTTATCCATGTCCATTCAGAGAGAATGGGAGAACATTGCAAGCACTGGGCAGATTCACCCAGGACAGGGTACCAATCTATCGCTGGGAAACTCCACCCAGATTGGGATTCGAACCTGGATCCCCATTGCAGGGAGGCAAATTTGCTAACTACTAAGCCAGCATGCCGCCTTAATTATTATTGTTATTTTTTTATTACTGCCAATAACAATGTTCTTATGTGTCTTCTCAACGACCGGGATATAAACACACACACAGTGCTGAAGGTACCCTGTATGCAGGTTTATGACTTATGATTTCATAATGAAAGTGGGGTAGGAGTGTAAACCACCCTGAGTGATTTCACAGAATTACTGAACATGATTCACTCTGTGTGTGTGTGTGTGTGTGTGTGTGTGTGTGTTTTACCCCACTTGATGAGGCTCTGTTTGTACGTTGCCACCTCAGTGCCGTTCTTTCTGTATAGGGAGGCGAACAGCACACAGAATCGGTGAAATTTAGTCTCATCATAGGAAACCATGCAGCCCACCCTCACCCCGCCCACCTCCAGGTAGGCGGGACAGTCCTCAAGCTGATTCTCCATTTTGTAACTGAAAACATACACACATGTACATCCATTAATACAAACAGAGGTCAATGTGACATTCTGTCCCTCGTTCTTTACTTCCAGATCATTAAATTAGCATAATTCAAAGATGTAAAGACTTCAAGAGACTTCAGAAGACGTGGAGGAGAGGACTCTACACTTGACTTACTTTCAGTTGAAATAGCAATTGTTACAGTTGCACCATTTACAAATAAAACAGTTGCACCATTTACAAATAAAATTAATATAATCATTATTATAATATGTATGATATAATAAAAGGATGAAAAAGTATTAACAATGAGCACTTCTTTAAAAAATGCAATATACTCAAATATAAAGTACAAATTTTTAAATACATCATTAATAAAATGTGTGTGTGTGTGTGTGTGTGTGTGTGTGTGTGTGTGTTGCTATCAGTATCCAGTGTCTAAAACAAAAACATGTTTTATCAGAATACTTTATCGATCTCTGTGGGGGAAATTGCAGATATTACAGTTGCTTAAGAGGTATAATGTACAAAAATATATGCAACTAAGAATAGAGTGTCAATAAGCACTTCTTAAAGCAAAAGAAAATCCAGCACTAGAATTCAATGAATAAAATACAAATATAAATTCCGCAGAATGTGGAGGTGTCGGAGGTTAGATACCATCAGTCTTTTAATATCGACCTGTGAGTTTAATGTTTTAAAATTAGAATATGGAATCAGCATATCCGTGGTGGTGGTGATGTACCTGCTCTTGAAGGTGAGGTTTTCATCAGGAATTGCACCTGCATCCCACGAACAGTTCACGTATTCCAGATTCACCACCATGCAACTGATCTCTGCAGCCAATCAAAATCAGGACTCAGTATGAATCTCCATTTATTCATCAAACCATCCATTATAAACAAACCCCCTCAGTTATATGCGCCATCAAAAAACTTTTTTTCACAAAAACAAACACTTGGAAAGCATTTTTTAACATTCTTTGTTAAAGGTTCATTAAGATTCTCCTCTAAACTCGTCCCATAATATTCTCGTTCTTACCCATTTAAATTTTCAAAAATTCAAAATACTGACCACTTCATCTTCACCACTTCATT
Source organism: Corydoras sp. C115 (assembly GCA_019802505.1). Classification (NCBI taxonomy): domain Eukaryota; kingdom Metazoa; phylum Chordata; class Actinopteri; order Siluriformes; family Callichthyidae; genus Corydoras; species Corydoras sp. C115. Next base: position 899,638 of record JAFMOC010000140.1, read on the forward strand.
GATCTCTGTATTTGAGACGCAAATGACAAATCCATAAATAAGTGTTTGAACAAAAATAAATTTCTATAATCATGTGAATTGTTTAAAAAAGTGCTTGTGTTTTAAAATTTTTAGTTTTAAGAAATAAAGACAAATTAATAAAACGCTTCTTCAGTTTTATGTAATAATTCATCTGTTTGTTTTTTTTTATAATAAATATATTTATATTTTAACTTTAGTCTGAGATTAAAACAGTTTTAAAGTTCTGCCAGTACTCCTGCCATAGACGGAAGGCCTTTTATTCTGAGTGTTAGTAAACGTTTTTATCAATAAACTCAAAATGTTTTAGATTCAAAACAATATTTCAACAATATGTGGTTAATAAAAATTATTATCTTAATTCAGACCTTATAGCATTTATCATAAAAACCTCAACTATCAACCATTTACATTCAAATCCTCATTTGCATATGTGGAATTATTTAAATGATGTAAGACTGAGACACATGAATGTGTAAAGTTAAAAGATTACAGATCATTAAATAAAACTCACCTATAGCTGTAGAACCAGCCTACATGAACACATATAGGTACACACACTACACAAATTCATGTGTTATATTCTCTTTCTCTCTCTCTCTCTCTCTCTCTCTCTCTCTCACACACACACACATCTCAGTGCAACATTTTCTTTATTTAACTCCTTGACCTTCTGTGCTTTCCTTTATGCAGATCTTTGATGGTGGTTCTTCATTTACATTTGTATTGTTTGCAGTTTTTATAGAATATTTGCAGTTTCAGATGCAAAACCATCCAGATCCAGAACAATTTTACATCCCATAATCTTTATTTATTATTATTTGGTTTTGAGCTGTATAAACAAAAAGCTAAATACGAAGAAGAAAAAAGAAGAACACATGAACACAGGAAGTACAGCTTGCTGCTGTATTCACCTAGCTATTCAAATGAAACCTGAATCTAAAGCAGTTACAGAACGTTCCATAATGAACTGATCTCAGATCCGCAGTGATCAGGGCAAAGAAGTTGGTTCAGTTAGACTGGTTGGAGCTACGCTTCTGAACTTTTATGAGCCGAATCCGTAGGCACATCTGATCGAATAACTTTTAAGAACTTTGAGCCATATGATTTAGCAAAGCTCAACAGCATTCAAGTTTTGTTTCTTTTTTACTTCCAATACAAACCACATGAACACATCCAAGTCTGCTGCACGAGTTTCATCTGACCTGCCAACTGACGTAAAAGGACCAATACCTTACTGTAGCAACTCCAAACACACACACACACACACACCCACACACACACACACACACACACACACACACTCATATGTAAATGTACTTCTGACCTACACAAAGCTATAAGAGTTAAATCAATTGACCTGAGAAACCTGCTATGAATAATCCACAATAATCCACAATAATCCACATAATCCACATTATATATATACAGTATATATATATATATATATATATATATATATATATATATATATATATATATATATATATATATATATATATATATATATATATATATATCCCTCAGTGCCGCTTCACTTCTGTCACAACGAGATATCTGCAACGATATCAGTAATGAACTGATCTCAGATCCGCAGTGATCAGGGCAAAGAAGTTGGTTCAGTTAGACTGGTTGGAGCAGTATGATGTCAGTGTTTTTGTTCTTTATGTTGGTGCTGAGTATATAATCTGATTTGTTATAGATATCAGATAAATGTTAGATGTTAAAGTTAAACATACAAAAAACAAGCTACGCTTCTGAACTTTTATGAGCCGAATCCGTAGGCACAACTGATCAAATAACTTTTAAGAACTTTTAGCCATATGATTTAGCAAAGCTCAACAGCATTCAAGTTTTGTTTCTTTTTTACTTCCAATACAAACCACATGAACACATCCAAGTCTGCTGCACGAGTTTCATCTGACCTGCCAACTGACGTGAAAGGAGCAATACCTTACTGTAGCAATTCCAAACGCACACACACACACACCCACACACACACTCATATGTAAATGTATTTCTGACCTACACAAAGCTATAATAGTTAAATCAATTGACCTGAGAAACCTGCTATGAATAATCCACAATAATCCACATTATATATATAAGACTTAAATAGAATACTGTGTGACTGTGTGTGTGTGTGTGTGTGTGTGTGTGTGTGTGTGTGTGTGTGTGTGTGTGCGGTATATTTCTCACTGTTCAGTGGATCAGAGTGAGCAGAAAGCGTTGGTGTTGAAACTCCACACAGTCACCTTTAATATCAGCTTTCAGTAGATCAGAGGTCACATGGGTCACATGAGTCAGACATTAGATTCTGATTTTTGATTGGTTTGAAAGGATCTCAGTAATTCCTCACATTGACATTAAAATCACACATTTTTATTGGCTGGTTCATTAAAAACTTTTAAAAACCTTTATTTACTTTTAGGCAAAGCTTAATTAAAAAACTCCAAATAAGTTATGAAAGATATTTAATACTGAACAATTTCACCTGGATCTGTAAAGTACAGACTGTTCATCTAAAATTATTATACAATTCAGTGTCGGGTCGTCAGGACCTTCATAGCCTTCTTTGAAGATCTAAAAATATCTGAAACATCTGATGTTAATTGTATTTTGTCCATGAATATTTATTAAATAGTTCCAAATGGTATTTCCCCTCCAGACATGTTCTTATTAAAGCATTTAACATTTAATCACATTTAAGTATCAGGACAGGTTTTTATTTTTTTCAGAATTTGCCTTTAGAATTAATTTTGCTGGTCCTGTAGGATTATATAAGTGTAGTAATGTTATGTCAGCGTATTCACACTCTCTCATTGGAAAGTACTTTTGATGAGCGGACATTTTCAGCCAATATGACATTAAGCATTAGCTTAAATGGCAATAGAAAATGTCTTTTTAATGGAACTAATTAAACCCCTTTTGAGGAAAAATGGAGGATGGATTTTGTACAAAACACAACATACAAGATAACGTAATCAGAATTGAATCAGTATTTCCAGTGAGTGTTATTTTCAAAATAATATTGCAATTCAAGGTGTAAAATGTATGGCTCGCCAATGATACTATTTAAAAATTTCACCTGACTTCTAAACCCAAAGTGTGATGTCAAGAACTATTTCAAAATTGTTTTCCTGTTTGGACTCTGGGAGAAACCATACCTCGTAAATATTCAGTGATTCTGTGTTTATACTGGCTGTTGGATTATTATCAAGGCACTTCTACGTCCACGCCCACTGAGGCCAGGTGAAAGCAGAACAGCCCTCCTTCTCATAAATATTCATAACCTCACACACACACACAAACACACTCTACATGGGGCAATTTGGAGAAGTCAATTGACTTGATCCATGTTTTTGGACTGTGGGAGGAAACCGGAGAACCCGCAGGAAACCCACGCAGACACGGGGAGAACATGGAAACTCCACCCAGATGGGGATTCGAACCTGGAATCCCTAGCGCTGAGAGGCGAACGTGCTAACCACTAAGCCACCGTGCCGCCCGTGATCAAGAACTATTGTTGTCAAGAACTATTTCAAAATTGTTTTCCTGTTTGGACTCTGGGAGAAACCATACCTCGTAAATATTCAGTGATTCTGTGTTTATACTGGCTGTTGGATTATTATCAAGGCACTTCTACGTCCACGCCCACTGAGGCCAGGTGAAAGCAGAACAGCCCTCCTTCTCATAAATATTCATAACCTCTAGTTTAAACTTCGTTTAGCTTTTATACATGATCGTATAGAACAGTGAATTTTAAGGTTTTAATTCAGCTGCTTGTAAAAAACTATTACTCTTGCTAATATACTTACCTGGCAGGGGTGAGACTATGATCGGTAAGGGGAACCCAAACTTAGACTATGGCTGAAATATCCTTTGGCAAGGCATCTAACCCCTAACTCTTCCCTCACTTCACCAGTGTTTGGGTTATTAGGGTTATTATTAGGGTTGCCACCTTTTAGAAATAAAAATAAGGGCCACCACAGCTCCTCTGGGATATGACATGGACCTGACTCCTATATGGCAAGGCGCCCACAGCAGTGCTGATTTATTTTTGTGTGCTGTGTTGTTAGTTAAGCGATAATCTGAACACATTTTCTGATAAAGTTCAGTTAGTTAAATCGTAAATTAAATATGTTTGTGTGGAATGTACAACAATGAACTTTTAAAATTTAAATGCATAGCTGAGTAACCTGGAGGGGAGGAGTGTGATGACAAATTCATTCATTCATTCATTATCTTCCGCTTTATCCTCTATTAGGGTCGCGGGGGGGGTTCCCCATGCCCATCCAGGGGAGAACATTTCGGGCGCCGGGCAGATACACCCAGGACAGGGCGCCAATCTATCGCTGGGCACACACTCACACACACACACACACACACACACACACAAACACACTCTACATGGGGCAATTTGGAGAAGTCAATTGACTTGATCCATGTTTTTGGACTGTGGGAGGAAACCGGAGAACCCGGAGGAAACCCACGCAGACACGGGGAGAACATGGAAACTCCCGTGCCGCCCGTGATGACAAATTGTTATTTAAATTGTACAGTGTTTGTCTTATGACTGAAGGGAAGTCGTGTCATCAAAACAGTTAAACCACATTAATAACTGTACTTATGTAATGATTACTGAACACTGTATTCCTCACAAATATTAATTGACAATAGCGCCCTCTAAAGTCACATAATATGTTAGTCACAGAATTCGGTGTAACTCCTGGTTTTAGAGACGCGGAGCCGGGGGATCTTTGAATTATTATTGCTAGATTTAGTGTTGCTGTTGCCTAACACAGCGATGGATTGGCGCCCTGTCCTGGGTCTGTCTGCCCAGCGCCCGAGACGTTCTCCCCTGGACGGGCATGGGGAACCCCACCGCGACCCTAATAGAGGATAAAGCGGAAGATAATGAATGAATGAATGTTGCCTAACAGACATGTTTATTGGACATTTAGGGAAATACAGAGCAAATCGCGTCCCCGTATTTGTCCATTACCGGACGCAACTTTTATTTGCCAAATACGATACCGTGTTTTTACGGGACGGATGTGTTAAATGTGGAGGACAAATTCCTCTGTGTGTAAGCACAGTAGGCAAACTAGATCACTTTATCACTTATCACTTTTTTACATATTTTTATACATTTTTATACATCCCCCCCCCACGACCCTAATAGAGGATAAAGCGGGAGATAATGGATGGATGCTTTATCCTCTATTAGGGTCGTGGGGTTGGGGGTTCCCTATTACTATTACTCTTGCTAATATACTTACCTGGCAGGGGTAAGACTATGATCGGTAAGGGGAACCCAAACTGAGACTATGGCTGTAATATCCTTTGGCAAGGTATCTAACCCCTAACTCCTCCCTCACTTCACCAGTGTTTGGGTTATTAGGGTTATTATATATCCAGGGGAGAACGTTTCGGGCGCTGGGCAGATACACCCAGGACAGGGCGCCAATCTATCCCTGGGCACACACTCACTCACACAGACACACTCTATATGGGGCAATTTGGAGAACTCAATTGACTTCATCCATGTTTTTGGACTGTGGGAGGAAACCGGAGAACCCGGAGGAAACCCACGTGGACACGGGGAGAATATGGAAACTCCACCCAGATGGGGATTCGAACCGGGAATCCCTAGTGCTGAGAGGCGAACGTGCTAACCACTAAACCACCGTGCCGCCCTTTATACATTTTATAGTACAAATTGAAAACAAGAGGGCTGCATGGTGGCTTAGTGGTTAGCACGTTCGCCTCTCAGCGCTAGGGATTCCAGGTTCGAATCCCCATCTGGGTGGAGTTTCCATATTCTCCCCGTGTCCGCGTGAGTTTCCTCCGGGTTCTCCGGTTTCCTCCCACAGTCCAAAAACATGGATCAAGTCAATTGTATTCTACAAAAATTGCCCCATATAGAGTGTGTCTGTGTGAGTGAGTGTGTGCCCAGCGATGGATTGGCGCCCTGTCCTGGGTCTATCTGCCCAGCGCCCGAAACGTTCTCTCCTGGATGGGCATTGGGAACCCCACCGCGACCCTAATAGAGAATAAAGCGGAGATAATGAATGAATGAAATTGAAAACAAATATCCTTCCACAACTTTGAACTAGAACTATGAAAATTAACAGGATAGCAGGAGATGAAACTGTATGGAAACAAAAGTAGAAAAGAAGGGAAAAAAACCAAAAATATCTCAGAATTCCGACTTTTGATCTCAGAATTCGATCTTTAATTTCAGAATTCTGACTTTTTACTTTTTATTTATTTTATACTTTTATCACGGAATAACGAATTTCTTTTCTTTTTTAACTTCTTAGTGAAGGAAACGGGCTTACGTAGAAGTTGGACTTCCAGAGAAAATCCATAGAAGGATAGATTTATTTCCTTCTGTTTTTATCGGAAATCGCGGTTTGTTGATACAGAACAGCGCAGAAAGTGTGAGCGCGTGAAGCAGGTGGCTGTGTCTACTGCGCATGCGCAGCGAGGTGCCGCTGTAATGACGTCGATCCTCAGGTGTTCGGCGGCACGTCTTCAAAGCGCCGCGCGGCTCGCGCTGGAGTTCCTCTGGATGCTGCACACGGCACTGTGCGGTCAAGAATGTCGGTGCGTGTGTGCTGTGTCTGTTTGGTTGTGTGTATTGCAGTGTGTGAAGGGAACACTGATGGGATGCTACCGGACGCAGAACGGATTCATGTGCAGGACAGCGCACGTCTGCTGACCTCCACCTTCCTCCTGTCCCTCACGATCCTCACCATCTGGCTCTTCAAACACCGGAGGGTCGTGTTCCTGCATGAGACGGGCCTGGCCATGATCTACGGTCTGATTACCTAACAACGTTTATTACTAGTAGTAAAGTATTATTATTATTATTATTATTATTATTATATTATTATTATTAATAATAATAATAATATTATTATTATTCATTCATTCATTCATTATCTTCCGCTTTATCCTCTGTTAGGGTCGCCGTGGGGGGGGGGGTTCCCATGCCCATCCAGGGGAGAACGTCTCGGGCGCTGGGCAGATACACCCAGGACAGGGCGCCAATCCATCGCTGGGCACACACTCACTCACACAGACACACTCTATATGGGGAAAGTTGGAGAATTCAATTGATTTGATCCAGGTTTTTGGACTGTGGGAGGAAACCGGAGAACCCGGAGGAAACCCACGCGGACACGGGGAGAACATGGAAACTCCACCCAGATTGGGATTCCAACCGGGAATCCCTAGTGCTGAGAGGCAAACGTGCTAACCACTAAGCCACCGTGCCTCCCAGAAGTATTATTATTATTATTATTTTTTTTTTATTATTATTATTATTATTATTATTATTATTATTATTATTATTATATTGGGCGGCACGGTGGCTTAGTGTTTAGCATGTTCTCCTCTCAGCACTAGGGATTCCCTGTTCGAATCCCCATCTGGGTGGAGATTCCATGTTCTCCTCGTGTCTGCGTGGGTTTCCTCCGGGTTCTCCGGTTTCCTCCCACAGTCCAAAAACATGGATCAAGTCAATTGAGTTCTCCAAATTGCCCCATATATAGTGTGTCTGTGTGAGTGAATGTGTGCCCAGCGATAGATTGGCGCCCTGTCCTGGGTGTATCTGTGTTATTAATAATAATAATAATAATAATAATAATAATAATACATCCATCCATTATCTTCCGCTTTATCTTATATTAGGGTCGCGGTGGGGTTCCTCATGCCATCCAGGGGAGAACGTTTCGGGCGCTGAGCAGATACACCCAGGACAGGGTGCCAATCTATCGCTGGGCACACACTCACTCACACAGACACACTCTATATGGGGAAATTTGGAGAATTCAA